>VXAV01006377.1:120647-148287 GCA_013399715.1 Alectura lathami | reverse complement strand
AAGAAAAAAGTCATGCCAAAATTCATAAAGAAATGATAAACACTTCAAATTTGTTTTACACTCTTCTTCCACTAGTTTACTCAAGTATGCAAGATTTTGTGGGGAAAAAAAAAATAGTACTTGAAAACATATGTATTTTATCTAAACAAAAATATATTTTCTTCAGAGTTTTTTAAAGTACTTCCTCCATTTTCTCACTCAAACCACCAGCTTTTCTCTATATTATTTTTTGCTAACTTAATTTCTACCAGTTTGCTTCATTAGCTTCCTAAAATCATTTTCCTCCTTACTCAATAATGACTTTACGACTATTACACATTCCCCTCCTCACCCAAGAAATAGTGCTTTGCTACTCCATTTGAGAAGAAAAATCTCGATTATCAAAGATCAAGCTTCCAGACCTCAACTGTATGGAAAAAATTTGGGGTTCTCACCACTGATCCAAGGAAAAGCAAAGCTGTTTTGAGCATCAATTATTTTATCTTGAAAAACCCATGTTTATGAGACTGAAACAATCTCTTGTCACCTGGAATCTTTGGGTCAAATGAAACAAATAGAAGATTTAAAAATATATATTTATTATGTTAACATTCAAGCCTTTCCAACATTATCAATTTCTTCCACGAGTTATTTAGTTAGAGCAAACTGTTCCTTTTGATATCTTCAGAAATGGACAGGCACTTCGTACACGCTGCTCTGTCCACTCAGTACATGTTGAAAGAACAAAACCAGAGCAACCGGAACACAATTGCTCACTAACCTGTCACTTACAGTGCTTCTCTCACAGATGCTCCCCAAAGCTAGAATGCTACTCTCCAAAATAAAAAAAGGATCCCTAACATAACAATTTTCCACAGGTTCATCCACAGCTTCTATAGTTCCAACAGGCCAGAGACACAAATACAAACGCAAGATCCATTAAAAAACAAGATCCTAGCTAAAGCATGCATTAACGGGAGATGTGCTCCTTTATGCCTAAGTTTAGTATTTATCCACGCACATTTAGGAACAAAGATGTGTGCATCTATGTAGCAACAATGACATTAACGTTCAGTTGCCATCTCCAAAACGTACTACTACTAAAACTCTGATATTACAGGGTCCATACAACAAGCTCTCTCCTCTGAGAAGATAAGTCAATTCTTCCAAGTGTTGCTACAGTGCAAGTGACTTTTACTTCCCCTCTAAGGGAAGAGGGTAGAAATAACCTGAAAGAACATTCTTAAAATCTAACTAAATTTTGGTACTTCATTCTGTGAACACAGCTCTGCCCCCTCTCACTCCTGACTCAAATTAATATAGTCTGTTGAAAATGTCATGCAATTCACATCTGGTGGAGTATTCTTCAACCACATTCATTTCTGAACTTCTGCTATGCTTTATGAAAAGATTAAGTAAATTTCAGCACGGGGGTCTATCTACTGATGTATCTCACACACATGTTCACTCATCTTCACCCTATTCCATTTATAAGGTTTTTTTTTCTGTTCTCCATGTTCTTACAAATTAGGCTTATGAAGAAAGATTTTTAATCACTGTCTTGTCATACATGCTACACTTTGCTACTTACTTTCTGGAAGTCTCTGATGCTTTCCACAGAAGATTTTGAAATATTCTTTATACATAAAATATTAAAAGCAGATAACTAAGTCATAAGATCTAAGACATGAGGTCAGAAAGTCAAAAACAGAATTATGCAATACAACAGCAATTACTGTGGGTCAGTCAAAAACTAACATAGCTGGAACTTGGACTTCGTCGCCTGAGAAGATAACTGGAGACTGGATAAAAGAAAGACAAGAGCAGAAGGCAAGACTGGACTAGAAGGCTGTAAGCCGATGGAAAAAGCACATCAAACAAGGAAAACTAAGAGGATTAAAGCAAACAAACATTTTTTCAGACCCCAAATATATAGCAAATTATAGGTCCAGCTAGCTTTAATTTTCTCCTAAAATGAGTTAAGAGAGAGTCAACTCTCAGGTAAAACAAGAGAACTGAGATAATCCATTTCAGAGCAGAGGGAAACAGCACTTGGAGCTACATCAGTAGACGTTCTCTGACAATTTGGAAGTGATTATTCCAATACATATGCATCCAATTACTGCAAGTCTAACATTTGTACATGGTGTTGCATTCAGCTTCATACAGTATTAATATTCAGTTGCATAAGTAACAGGTTTTATTTAGTAGTGCCTTACAAGCATAACTGGAAGAGAATTTAGTTCAGAATTTGGGTTTTTCTCCTTAACAGACTTAGAGCAGCATGAACATCAAGGAAGTAATAAGGAAAGCAATGACAATGCTTAAACCAGCAGCACTCTAAACAAGAAACACGATCCAGCCTCTCCAGTGACACAACGCAGCGGCGTAAACCACATGGAAACTTCCTGGCTTGCCATTTGGAATTCTAAGTGTTCAACACGCAGCTCATCTTGGTGTTGTCTTTCCATTGACAACAGTATGGCTACATACTTAACAAACACAAAATTACATACGCTAAACTTTATCCTACCAGAAGAATCATTGTTCAAATAGCTTTTTAACAACACACAAAATACACAAAGAACTAGGCAGTAGAACATCACAGGAAAGATGAAGATTGGTATTCAAACGGCCAGAAATCAAGTATGTTCAAATATCGTGTGACAGAAATAGAAGTAATAAAGAAGAAAAGCAGAAATAAGGTGAAATACACACAACTCACAAGAAGAATGACCAGTACGCTGATCAGTGATATTCTATGTTAAAGTTACACATCGTCTTCTGGCAGTTTCTAACTCCACTCCATTTAAACATTTTACCAGTATCTCAACAAAATACCATATCCAAAAGATATACATTACTATAAGAACTCCTTTCTTTCAGTATCTGAAACAAGACCACATGTTCTAAGCCATTTCCTTAAATTTTGTTTTCTCCAACTGCCTAACTCNAAAATCCAGACAACAAAAACAAAACAAAATAAAATATTTACAAAGGTATCTTTTCACCCCCGTGAATTTTTAACTACTGAATAATAGCGCTGGTCTCAGAGTATTGCCTGATAAATGATCGGTGCCCACTACAGAGCCTCTCAAGTATCACACCTGTTAAAATTTCATGGAGCCAGAGGCTTTAATGATGGCTGAAAATTCTGTATTTTTAAACATAGGTTAAATGGAAAAAGAAAAAAGGTTAATGAAATTATTTGGGAAAATGTCGATTCAGAAAATGGTGGGTAAAATCAAGAGCCTCAATGAAAAATGAACGTGACAAAAAAATCCGGAACTTGGGTAAATCGGCATTTGTGACAAGAACTACGACCACATTTACTGTAACGCAGCAAAGAAAGAACTACGCATGTGTAGTGCTGCTGTTGGTTGCTCTTGGAGAAATTTCAGAAGTACTTATTTGTCCACAAGGACAGACTTCATGGAAATAAGTTTCTTTATCAATCACTCTTGGCACTCTAAATGAAATAAAAGACAGCATGATGCAAAGCAGAATGCAAGTAATTGCAGAGCAGCAGATGAAGAAAGCACAATGCATGCCTTTGCACGTTTTACCTGTAAAAATCCACACCTCTCAGAGAAAGGCATTTTATGATCCCTGGTCATGAGTCCACATGTCCGCTTCACTAAACAGCCACAAAAGACCAAGAGTCTCTTCATTTCCTTCAAAGCATGATGGTTTTTACCACTTAAGCCAAGAAGTCTCATCTCAAACACCTTTTATATCATGTTTAATATCTTTTAATATCATGTTATAGATACCATATTTTACAGAACTGTATAAGGAAGAGGTTCTGAGATACAGCACAATTTTCTAATTTTCCTCTCGCTCCAAACTGACTACTTTCATTGCTTCATAACCTTTCGACAGAACAACAGCCTAAGCAAATGACTCCTCACCCTATCATAACAAAATTAATTCTCTAGCCTAAGGCAAAAGAAAATAAATTACATTAGAAAACAGATTTCAAAAAAGCAAGCTAAATGCCAAAGTCAGCTTGCGTTATGATGTTTTAATAATTACTACTTTTTCCAAATGTACACGGCAATCAGAAAAACTAAGTGGACAAATATGTAAAAACTTTACTAATGGAAAAATATCTTAAAAAAAAAAAAAAAAACTAAAATTGCTATATAACAGTGCTTACAAAGTTTGCATAAAATCCTATCTACTAACATTTCACAAGCTGTGTGTTTTCATGAGAAAATTGTGTGCTACAATTTGACTTGTCTTCTGGAGAAAAACTAATGAATATAGGAAGAAAACAAAGCCAGCAATGTGACAGAAAAGCAGTGACATGAGACTGAAACCAAATATTTCCATTAACCAGAGTTATTTTTATTACCTTTGTTGTAAATAAATATCACATAAAGAACTATTAAAATAAGGAGGTGAATCAAAAACAAATGAAAAAACTACTGAGATGCCTATCACATACCTGTGACTCCCTATGAATTAAAGGCCAACAGTGACAGCCATAAAACAGGAACTCAATTAAATCTCACAATAATGAAGCAGAAATCTATAACGTAACAGAAATAAATCAATAAATCTCCACAAAAATTAAACAGCAGTAACAATATTCTGTATCCTTTTAGCAAAATGTAAAATGCTCCTTTGGAAATCCTATGCATTCTCAGTCAGGTCTATGGATTCTGGGGATTATTTTGTTTTGTGGTTGCATCTGAGGTCACCTACAGTTTTGCTGGGAGTTTTTTTCCTTTAGAACCTATATCATAGAACCATAGAATGTCTTGGGTTGGAAGGGACCTCAAAGATCATCTAGTTCGAACCCCCCTGCCGTGGACAGGGCTGCCAGCCACTAGCTCACTACTTCGAATACACTATATAGCTGTAACACCTCAAACTTTCTGAACTTGAAATACAAATATCTATATTCAAATATAGAAAATCTTATTCAGATAGGCACCAGAAGACCTGTCTAGTCAAATTATAGAATTGTAGATAATTATAACTTTCTCAATTCTCTCTTTTTGAGCTTTGACTACATACAGTAATCACAGTGTATGTCTTTGTTCCAAGGTAACAATTCAAACTTCTCATTTTACCCTAGTTTAAATCCCCTGGTTACTCCAAGTTTGCTCTTTTTTTCCCCTTTTTACAGAGTAAAACGCTTCTATCTCTTATGATTCCTACTGCATTATTGTGTTCAGTCCCAGAAACACGGCCAGCAATCACTGGCAAATCCGCTGCTCCTGGTAGGCAGAGCTCTCATGGGAGGCAGAGGTGCACAGCTGGAATTACATCACACCCCTGGGTCTGAGAAGTATCTGTGGGCCCACAGCGTCTTCCCCTTCCCTCTGGTTACAACTTTCTACACAAGCTTCAAGGAGAGAACAACATAGGAATTTCTCCCACTGTCTTTGTGCCACTGAAGATTCTCCTTCACTGGAGATTTCCCTTCCAAGCTCTCACTTTCAGCCTTAGACTTCCAGTGGCATAAAGGAAACAGAAGTTTCTATGTATCAAAGAACTAGAGACACATTATAACCAAATGTATCCAAAACAGTGAGGTCCCACAATTTTCAGTATCACTAGCTTTAAGTCCAAGCATAAGAATCTAAGTAGAAAACACAGAGATACTTATAGAACCTTAAGGAGGGGAACCACCTTTCCAATACAGAGACTATTGGATTCATTCCAGAAGTTCAGAAAAATTAGTTTAATAAAGCAAACAAAAATTAAAACTATTCCTAGAAATATGGGGTTGAAAAATATTTCTGCTGATCACCTAGCAAAAATAGAACCTATTGTTTTATTTTCTACGGGTATAAAGAGAAACAAATTTCCAAAGAATTTCCTCCTTCTAATTTTAACAACTGTTACAAAAAAAAAAAAAAAAAAAAAAAAAAAAAAAAAAGAGGATTGTTACTTCCTCAGAGATTCCAACCTCTGAGAACTGACAGACTATGCACCTGCCACAGAATGACAAATTATGTAAGCAGAAAGCAATTATTATGATCAAACACAAACTAAGCAGATTACAGGCTAGGAAACCAACAAGAAAACTGCTTTGCTAGCAAACATTACAAACCCGATCTCATTAGTGCATGACAGTGATATCCAAACTGCGGCCTGTAGAGGACTTGTGGCTCTCACATTAAAACTTTTCTTACCAAATCTTGAAATGTGAACAAGCGCCCTGCGGGCTGGGCACCACCTGCCTCTCAGCTACTTCTGGTGCTTTCTGCAGCCCCAGGAACAGGCTCCATGAGCTGCCGAGCATCCCCAGCAGCTCTGCTCACCCTGCTGGAGTCTCGGTGCATGCTGAGGAGGAGAGCCAGTGGCTCTGCTGCACAGGCTGCGTCTCACGCTGCAGGGAGCTGAGGGAGAAGAAGGAATCCTTTAGCTCTTCCTCTTCAGAGCTACTTGGGCATTAATGAGATAGCAGGGGGGAAAGGATGAAAGCTGCTTTGCTGGTTCTTGTGTAAATGCAGGCTGAACAAGCACAGGCACTGTTCCCATTTGCTCTGGACTGGCCGGTTTACCATCTCTAGGGCTTACTGCTGTGAGTAAGCAATCCCCAACTATATAGTCGTTCCCTCACCCTCTCATAACACCTTCTTGCAGGTGTTGCCAAGAAGGATCTAGTTATATTAATTGCATTCCTTCCACACACCAAACATTCACAAAGATGCATCGACAAAGGGGAACCACCAGCAGAGTCAAAATTCATTTCTCCAGCAGCGCAATGAAATGTAAATAGGAGGCCTTCTTCAAGTAATAGCTGTGATGTACTGAGTACTGACCTTGCTAGGCTATAAAGCTTGGCCTTCATGCTGAACAAACTATATAATTGGCAAAAAGGCATCACCAGAAACTGCAATCAATCTCAGAAGCCATTTTTTTACCTGCCATTTTCCTACCCTGAGAACCGAATGCCCTGGCTTCACTCATCATCCACACTCGGCTGCCCAGCTCAGAGGCTTAGGGACAAAGAGTCTGGAGTCAGGAAGTTGTTGGGCTTTGTTTTTGTTTTTTATGTGTGTGTGTGTGTGTGTGTGTGTTTTTTTGTTTGTTTGTTTGTTTGTTTCTTGGAAGCACATTGGGTATAGATCTCCAGGTTTGGTAGCAGGGAGCTCTGTGTGAGGTGCTGCCCCATTCCAGCCACAGCGGGTTCCAGACGATTCCAGAACAGACCACTGCCAGAGCGAGCCAATCAGGGCAGCCTGCGGCACCTCTCGGCCAATCAGAGGAGCCTGTGGTTCCCGCCCAAAGCAGGGCTGGGAAATGGCGGCAAGCTCTGAGGGAAGGGGAAGGGCGGTGCCACCAGAGCAGAGGAAGCACGTGAGAGGGAATGAGCAGCAGAAAGCTACTGCTACACCCTGAGCCTCCTGCAGCTCAGGGAACGAGTGCAACCTGCAGCCGTACCGAGGGGAGAGGAAAGGTGTCTGCAGTGAGGCAGAGCCTGGGGAAGGCAAGGACGGGTGTTTCCCTCAACTGTTTCAATGCTTGTCATTTTTGTTACCCAATACCTGAATCAGTAATAAACTGTTTTAAATTAAATTGTACATGTTGACTCCATTTTGCATACAACAGTAACTGGTGAGCAATCTCCTTGCCTTGATTACAACCACAACTTTTCTTGCTCCTGTACTTCCCATCTTCTCCCCCATCTTGCTGTCATGAGGGAGCAAGCAGCTGTGGGTGTTCGCTGCCTGCTGGGGCAAACCCACCACAGGAGGGTAGGTCAAGCACTACTACATCTGCCCTAATCACAGCAGCCCGCACAATTTCCATCCTTAATGGTGTGGAATTGTAGGTGCATGTGCTAAGTTGGAAGGCATTAGGGACACAGACCCCTGGTCCTCCCTGGTTTCTTTCAGTGACAAGCTACAGCTATAGCTTTTTGGTTATCTGCTATAGACCACAAGCTTTAGACCGGTGTTTGTGTGCTGCAAAATATGGAACACACATTCTATAGACATTTCTACAGACAGTCATCTATTGTATGGTTGCCTGCAACCAAAGGGGTTGGCCTTTGCATGCAGAAGTAACTTCTTTCAGTCCCATATGCCAATTCACGCCACTACACAGGTCTCAGCTTCTGTCAACAGAGCAGGAAGGGCCCAGGACTGGCATCCCTGCCCTACTGAATGAGCTAACGAGGGAAAACAACGCTCCTGGGTTGTTTTCAACAACTCACCCCCAGATGTAGTATGCATCTGGAACTTGGGCATTTACTTAGTTCACATAACAGCTTCATTTTGTTTTTTTATTTTGCTTACAGAAATGACAACTTGTTTAGACAGTATGAACCCCATCTCAAACTACTTTGAATACTTCTGTAATGTTTTGGAACTTATTCCAAATGTGTACACCACTTACTTTCTCTTCCAACATGCTTCAGATCTTGTTTATCTTAATCCATAACAATTCATCTTACTTAGAGGATCTAAAACTTTTGCCTTAATTTAGTATCTTCAGCTAAAAGA
Organism: Alectura lathami; assembly: GCA_013399715.1. NCBI lineage: Eukaryota > Metazoa > Chordata > Aves > Galliformes > Megapodiidae > Alectura > Alectura lathami. The sequence continues at coordinate 139,840 of VXAV01006377.1, read as the reverse complement.
TTTCATGCAAGTTGTTTCTGGAGGTATCCAATCCCCCTAACCTATTTTCCATACATTTGAAGACCAACAAAAAATGCAGGTAAGTCCTTTGCTCACGGGAATCACAGCATCCATAAATAATATTGCTGTGGTTAGTATTTTCCAGATTTATTTATTCTTTAAAACATCTGCATTACTTATCAGACTATGCAACATTCTATCACACTGCATTCTCTTCTTTGATTGAGGAATCGATATATATAAAGCACAAGATCTTCTTCATTCTCCCAAAGCCCAGGCCAGGACAGAAAGACATCTCATACAGATCTGTCTTGAAGGTTTACATCAGACTAACTGATCATAAGCCTAAATCATTTCTGAGCAAGTTCAGGAAGTTTTTCCAGCAGCTTGCTGGAAATAAGGATCTAATCTTTTAACTGAAAACACATCAAAGATAAATGGACTTAAAGCATATCTCCTAAGACTATATTTTCCCTGTTTAAACTCCTCCAGATTTAACTGTGGCCAACTCAGCAGTGTATCCAGCCATAAATATGATGTCCACAGTTCAGCTTTTTTACTTTCTGAGAATTAGGAGTTGGGAATTTATATACAGCACATATCCAACCTTGTATTTTGAATGCAAAATGCAAAGTATTTGAAGTATTTGCATACATCTTCACTTCTGACTTTGCAAGTTCTTAACCTTCATTTTATTTAACATCACTTCTTCCAGAACAAAATGAAAACTGCAATTCTATGCTTTGTCATCTCAACCCCAGTTAGAGGGCTAAGATTTAGTTAAAAGCCAATGAATAAGTGGAAATGGGAGGAGAAAAAAAAAAAAAAGATTTAAAAAAATCTGGCTGAATTAATCTTTTTTTTTTTTTTCCCCTTTCTCATTTTGTTTTAAGAAGGCATCCATGAAAACTACTCAAAGTATTAAAAGAATCAGCCTGCAGAAATAATAATCTTGTTTTATTTATAGTCAAGGGTCATGGGAAATCTGTCCTGATATATAAAAAATACAGCTTCCCAGATTAGTTTTGGTAACAGAATTCAAAGAATGAACAGCTATGGGAACATTTAAATTCTCATCAAATACACCTGAGTGTCCTTGTTCAAAATGGTTTATACTTTCTGTTACTCATAAAGCAACAAGTACTAAGGCAATCGTAAATGCAAGAGTAGCTAGGACAAGTTTTTGTGGTAACCTAGAGTTTACTAAGAGTATGCACCCCTGTAGTGTTTACAGCCTGCAGTTTGTGATTGTTGTCAGTTACGGCATGATTACGATATTATTTGAATCATTACGCTTGACTACAAAAATAATCCATAAAATTACTCATTTTATTAAATGAGCTAATACATGCAATAGCTAACATTTTAGTGAATGCCATATCTATATGAAAAGTCTGCTGCACAATCTATTGAAATAGTTGTATTAGCAGCACTTCTTATTCTTTAGGGGAAAAAAAAAAAAATCTGATAGCAAGAGGATGCCTTTCTTGTGTACCTATTGTTCTGTTAGGTGCTTGCATAATAAAATTCATTTTCTGTCACTTCTATTTCAGTTTAAAAATGCTGTTTATTCTGAATAATGAATTGCCCAAGTACATCACAAACAAGCAATATGGACTTGAGCCTGAACCCCAAGATACTCATTGACCTTGAAAAAAATTATTCTGTCTCAAATCTATATTCTTACATGCCTAGTCATTTGCCCTGCTGCTACACTTGTGTAAGTGAAGTAGTTCTGTCCTCAGTGGTACAATAACTGAAAAGAACTTGGTTATTAACCTATTTTTGTCTGAACAGCCATAGTAGTTCCTGATTTTATACAGCCTTTACAGAAATGCGACTGGATGCAAGTCATCCATGCCTCAAGGTTGATTACCTTCACAGCAATAGCACCTTACTGGAGCATCATATTCATTCTTAATTTGCCTTGGATAGAGGTATGGTTTTGGTTTTATTCTTTCAAATCAGAGAGGCTAAATCCTAACAGTAAATACTTAACAGCAGCATATTGTCTAAGGCATTCATGCTACAGGATTACCATCTCCTGAGGCAGCTTTCAGCTAGCCCTTGCCGAATCTGGCAGATTGTGACCAGAGCCTTGAACCAAAAATTTTGTTTAAAATAACAGTGACAATATGAGCACACATTCTAGCAGGCCCTCATGTACAAGACCACAATCAAGAGGAAAGCATAATTATTGAATGTGTTGCAGAGAACATAACAATCCGCTCTATGCTTGCTGCTCCCTGCAGGAACTGAACAGACCTGAGGTGACTACACCACACTGTACAAGACACGCTCTGTGTTACGCAAAACAGAACCGTGGTGCCCACCTGCACTAAGGTGCCTCAGGAAGGAATCCCTTTGTGCCGACTGCCATAAGACTTTTCTTCTCAGAAATGCTGCAATTATCTGTGTCAACACTGCAGGCAGGTTAAATGTTGGTGTCAGGTGCCTGCCAGCTGGAATGCAGACTGGAATGCAGCACCTAGGGTCCCAACTGCTCTGTATCTCTTCCATGGCATTCTCAAAGACCTGGGCCTGGCCTCTGAGAGAGTCAGTGATTTACTTCTTAGTAAAGTATATTCATTAGGAGAAACTAAAGCAGCACTCAGGCAGCATATGTCTTACAGCACCACAGAAATCCATCCATTGAGATGTATTCTGTTCCTATCCCTCATCTTTCTACCTTAATCAAGAACATAGCTTTGTGTTGTTCCTGTTGTTCTTTGTGTTTGTGCAATGCATATTTCTACACAGACCATGTATATACTGCTTAAGCATTGGTTCTCAAATACAAATATATTACATGTATACTTAATTCAACAATGACAAACTGGACCTATAAAGAAATGCTATCCAGTATTACTCCCCAGTGGAAAAGAGTTAGCATAATGACACCGTTTCCATTTCTATTTGCCATCAACTATAAGCACAATTACTTCATTTTGCATGGAGTTAGCCATATTTCTGGTGTTTGGTTTGTAAGATAATCATTCTGTTTACTCACTTCAGGAGAAACATCCACACCGTTCAGTTATGCATATTCTAAGCACACAGAGCACAAGGGCTGACACACTTGCTTGTTTAGATAGCCAGGCTGAAAGACCCAGAAATCATCTCAGTTTCTGACACCGTGTCAAAAGGAGACACCAACCCTAAACATCAACATTAATCAGTTGCTTCTCTTCACAGAAATTCATATAAATTGAAATTCATATAAACTGCTTCTCCTCAACTACACCTAATTGGTCTTATGGGCAAGAAAGCCAGAGTAGCACATGTTGTGATGAGTGTTAATTCATTTGCTTTTCATCACTCCTACCATCCAGTGACCTGAGTTCCTAATTTCTATTACCACTTTTCCCATCTACCTTAATTATTTCTGTCCTTAACACTGCTTGAGTGCTGTATAAAGCAAGAGACCTTTCTAGCTCTTGCAACAGAGTGGTGGTTGCACAAACTTACATAGTTTTGACTGGGCAACAGTGAATTTTCTTCCTGGGGCTTCTTTCTCTTCCTTTAATTCTCACAAGAACCTCTTCTGTGGTCTGGAATTTCCTTTGCCAACCAATTTCACCACTGGCACTGACACACACGAATGAGGCAAAAGTAGCAACAGGACAATTCACTGAGCAACATTGTGCTCTTCTGCCTCTTACACTATAGGAGATCATTTGGAAACCAAGTATTTTCTATTGTCAGCAAAGTCCCTCCTGCTGATACATAGAGAACTTCCTCATGTACTGTAATTGACCACAAATTAACTACAAAAGCAGCTACATTACAAAGCAAGACAAACAAACAATTAAGATGAATATGAGGCCCCACTCAACCCAACCAACCTTTTAGGGAAGCATAAACCTAGTGAATAAGATCTGGCTGATTCCTACCAGCCCAACATGCTCTCTTCAGAGAAATAAGATAGGGTGTTTGGGCTGTGTGGTGCTCCAGACCCTCCCATATCATAGAACCATAGAATGGTTTGGGTTGGAAGGGATCTCAAAGACCATCAAGTTCCAACCCCCTGCCATGGGCAGGGACACCTCCCACAGACCAGGTTGCTCAGAGCCCCAGCCAGCCTGGCCTTGAACACTTCCAGGGAGGGGGCATCCACAGCCTCTGTGGGCAACCTGTTCCCGTGTCTCACCACCCTCACAGGAATTAATTTCTTCCTAATATCCAGCCTAAATCTCCCCTCTTCCAGTTTATGGCCATTACCCCTTGTCCTATCACTACATGTGCTTCTAAAGAGTCCCTCCCCAGCTCTCCTGTAGGCCCCCTTCAGGTCCCCCTGGAGCCTTCTCTTCTCCAGGCTGAACAACCCCAGCTCTCTTAGCCTGTCTTCCTAGGGGAGGTGCTCCAGCCCTCTGATCATCTTCGTGGCCCTCCTCTGGACCCCCTCCAACAGCTCAATGTCCTTCTTGTGTTGGGGGCCCCAGAACTGGACGCAGCACTCCAGGTGGGGTGTCACGAGAGCAGAGCAGACGGGCAGAATCACCTCCCCCAGCCTGCTGGTCACGCTTCTCTTGATGCAGCCCAGGATGCGGTTGGCCTTCTGGACTATATCCATACAGAGGCAACAGGAGCCTGCAGTTGCCTTGTTTAGAACCAACACTTGGTTCTGCAAGAGAATGCAAAATCCCACCGAAACAAACTGTCCCCAGCAGCCAGAGCTCAGACACGGGCATATTTTCCATCCAGACCTGCTCAGTAGCATACATTCCCAGTCTTACCTACTGGGACACACAAACACATTTCAGTGCACAGATCCATAATTTCATCACGTGCTTTTAAGACTGGAGGCTGAAACACTACAGTGTCAGTGGTGCCACTTTCCCACCTTGTTCCCTCCCACAAACACTGCTGTTGTCTCACCTCATGCATATCATAGTGTAACTTTGTTCATGTATTTCATTCTGCTCAAAAGCAGTTAAAACAGCCACATTTCTTCTTTGACAAAATGCTTAGGCAGGATACCATACCCAGTGGTGCACTGCAACAAAGTGCAAACAGCCCCTTGTTATGCATAGGTAGGTTAAATTTAAGACACAAAAACCAGGCTTTTATGGTGTAACATTTTGTAGGAACTCCAAATTTAGATTTCCTAATGAGACAACTTGGGAAACATTTGTCTCACATTAATATAGCCACGTCCAGTCTGATCTTCCTTTATAAAAAGTTGTTCTGTGTGTGTGGAAAGCCTTTAGAAGAATGTTTCCTTTTGCTTGAAGTATTCTAAAAATATTAATTCCTAATAAGGATCTCATTTGCTTGACAAATTCTCTGCACAGTGTCAGAAGCATCTTTAAATGAAGATGTCACGCTTAGAGGAATTATTCTGCACGCAGATGAGTTATCACCAAACTTTTCTGGTGACAAGTTCATTTCATTTTCATCATCATGTGCTTTGACAGTATGATAAGAGAATCATAGCTTTTCCCCAGTGAGAACTCTTTGCTCATATATTAATCCAAACAAAGGAATGCCATCCAGTTACATTCATCCCTACTTTACCAGCCAAGTATTTGAAAGCAATCACAAAGCTACACGCATTGCCCATGGTTTCCTCCATAACTCTTGCAGAAGTAAATGCAGCTATTAGGAAAAAAAAAAAAAAAAATACTACAGGCTTTTTTTTTTTTCCTAATCTTCAGATTTAAATTGAAGAGTATTTAAAAATATCAAAGCTTTAAAAATAGTAAAAAAAATAGTACAAACCTCCTGATTTTTAACTTGTAACATATGCTTTGCAAATGCTGAAGCCAGTATTCTTCAGCTGTCTACACAACACAGAGAAACCCAGGTACATTCACTGTGACAGAGCCTATCTTGAGAGAAAAACTTAGAAGTTGTTTGTTTCCTCCTGAGAGGCACCCAGGACACATCAGGATAGCCATGAGCCAGCCACAGACAGCAGTGGCAGTGTGTCTTCAACCTGTCACAAGCTGAAAAACTTTCACTTTGCAACCCTAACTTTAAAGGCGTCTACTTCACAGCATACACAACACTTGTTTGGAAGCAGTAATTGGCATGGGAAGAGGCACGCTTCTTCAGGTATTCAAACATCACTCTGTGCCTCTGACAGTCTCAAGGCCAGGCAGGCGGATGGTGACACAGAGGGCAGGGAGCTTTCAGTCACGCTTCCCTGGAAAGGAATTTCACTGGATCTTCACATGACGTGACAAAAGCTTTATGGTGGAAATAAAAGACAATTCTTACTGCAGCTGAAGAGCCTGAGCATGAGATGAGAGCTGCACATCAGACAGCTCAAAACCTGTACGCTTGTTCTCTCTCCTCAGCCTGCACATTTTGGGAATTAATGAACAAGTCATAAAAGAAACCTCAAGCAGACTGTTTCTACCATTACTGGTAGAAACATTCACAGTTTTTATCTGCTGCAGTTTCCCACTTGAACCTGGCATTAGACATTTCTTTTTCATTCCCCACCACCAAGCCTTCCCATTTTCTTACATAACACTGAATACATATTTTATAGCCCAAGAAGATAGCTACCTGTTATGTAACAAAGATAGGGACATCGGTGAAACCATGAGCTGTACTGATGCAGGCAAAAGACAACAGTACCTAAACTTCAGCAAACAGCTATAACCTCTGCTATGCAAAAAATCCCAAATAGTAAGAAAATTCATCTAATCAATATGCATACGCAGTTGACAATACTGAGGAAAATATTAACATAGGCATACAAACATCAACAAAACTATTAATTGTCAGGTAATGAGCGAGCAATTTCAGTGTGCCAAGCAGACACATCACAACCAAATTGGAAATAGCCATATTCTACTTCTGAAACAGGCCAGGATATGTGGATGCACTTTGGATGCCTAGTTTCAGATGCTTCCCAGAGCCAGACCAATTCTGAGCAGCCTCCTCTGGGTGGTGGCTCAAACACAACTCACAAAAACCTCAGAGGAACTTTTTAGACTTTGGACAGCAGTAACTGTCCAAACATTAAAAGCTGTTCCTTTAGCTCATTCTACAGCTAAAACCAGTGATTTCATGCCACACGTGATTTCCACCTTTCTCTGCCCACCCACTTGTTTACAGAGTGAACTCATCACGGGCCTCACAATACTGGATATAACAGAGGAATACCTAGATGAAGTGTTTAAGCTCATCAGCATACAGGCAGGTCATCAGCACTGGATGCTCTAAGCTGTCAAAAATGATGTAGCACAGAGCCTGAAGCTTCTAGACTGGTCAGCAGCAGTGGTGGTTACAGAAACAGATCGAGCTGAGTGCTAATATATTCTAATCTCCCCCAGCATAAGAAATACTTTCACTATTTTATTCTCAGCAGAATGTTTAGCTTCAGCACTGCAGCTTTCCGAAGGCTAATGGGCTTATTTTATGTTTCTAGAATTAGAACATTAGAGGTGATTTTTTTTTTCCATTTTAGTTAGGAATTAATAATATAGTAACGTACACTTATCAATAACATTTAGAAACAAAAATGTATTTCAAATTGTGGCTTTAAGTTTGATGGCAGCAATAATAGCACAAAGGGTACAGGTGTTGCACTGCAATCATCTCCTCGCGGTATGCATGCTGAATGTGTAATATTTTAAGAAATGCAAAGAAGATTCTAAAAAGCCATTAAGCAGTAATTGGATTTAATATAATTAGCTGCTTTCACTTGCAATTTTATGCTGGAAAACAGAGATTGCAGAAAAGAGACCTTGTGTGTTTAGTCAGTCGCTTGCAGCAGTTCAAAGAGACCATGTAACAATCAGAAAGGTCAGACTTTTTCCTTCCATATGGTGTCAACTAAATGGCAGCACACAGCAGTGCAAATTCTCTTTTTAAAATCGGAACAGCATTCTGGTTTCTGCATGCTAAAAAAAGACTGAGAAGCCATTCACTCAGCGTTGAGCGCTTTGCTGCACACCACGAAAACAGGCTATCTGGGAACTGGCAGATTACGAGCACAAAACACTATTAAGATGGTGCCAGAAAGATTTATAATCAGGGGAGGAGGGACCTTGAAATTTCTACTTGTTCGGCTTGTGCCAGGGAGGACCCCTCATCCTCAAAGCAGCTGAAGCCGAAGTCACTGCACCCAACGCGCAGCCATGATGCGGGAGAGAACCTGAAGGCGTGCTGCAGAGGAGAAGCATACGAAAAGCATGTACTAAACACGTATGTGGGTAAGATAAGCAACACCAAAACCCCTCCCCCGAGGTGCCTCCCGCCCCCCGGCGTGCAGCACCCCCGGGCCCAGCGCGCTGCGAGCGCTGCCTCATGGCGCCCGGNNNNGGTCCCCGGAGCGGCGCTGCCCCGCCGGACACGGCGCCCGGGCGCGGGCAGTGGCGCACCCGATGGGCGCTGCGAGCCCTGACACATTTAGCAACCCGTTTTTGCAGCCAGGATGCTGGCAGAGCCTGGACGTTTCTTCTTCCTTCATCCTGAGCAGATCTCACTGTCGGCTACAGAATGAGTTCTGTGTAGAGAGCCAGGTTTAACATCCAGCCTTTTGGCCGGGATTTTTAAAACTCTTTTTAATAGAAATAGAAAGAGTACGTGTTTGTTTTGGGATTTTTTTTTTTTAACTGTCTTTTGAATATTTGAAGTTTGAATACAACCTTCTGTGGAAGATAATACAGAACCAACAACAAAAAGGATGAGAAAAGTGTCCACCCCCTCCCCTTGTGAGTGGAGCTGAGGGCTTCCAGTAGCCTTTGAGAAAGTCCCTTCATGGGGGGAAGGGGGACCAACACACATACATACACATATATTGATCAGGGGTGTGGAGCACTCCCTTATGAGGAAAGGCTGAGAGACCTGGAACTACTCAGCCTGCAGAAAAGGAGACTGAGAGGGGATCTGATCAACGTTTACAAGTATCTGAAGCGCAGGAGCCAAATGGAAGGGGCCAGGCTCTCTTCAGTGGTACCCAGTGACAGGACAAGGAGCAACGGCCAAGAACTGGAACACAGGACGTTCCATACAAACATTAGCAGGAATTTCTTCACTGTGAGGGTGGCAGAGCATTGGCACAGGCTGCCCAGAGAGGTGGTGGAGTCTCCTTCTCTGGAGAAGTTCAAAACCCACCTGGACACTTTCCTGTGCAAACCGATCTAGGGAACCTGCTTTAGATGATCTCCAGAGGTCTCTTCCAACCCCTACAGTTCTGTGATACTTAAAAAGAAGATATATGGCTGAAGAAAAGATAAGCCAGCTCCACAACCATCTAGCTGCTACCCTCAGCGACAAGCCTGTCCACACTTTCTGGGTGTGAACCATGGGTTCAACGGATGCAGCCACGTGGAGTCAAAAGTGCGATGGCACGGTGCACGTACCCATCTTAGTGCCAAGTGAATGCAGAGAAACACCAAGACCAGAACAACAGTAAGGGGGATTTGGAACAACTGTTTGGAGAATACATCCAATTCTTTGAAACATGAAAAATAAAAAATGAAAAGCAACACCATATTAGTTTCTTGCCACCAAAACAGGCTGTATTTAGCCTAAGAAAACAAAAAGTTTGTTTTTGGAAACAAAGCACACATTGCTAAATGACTGAGCCAATGTAAGCACTAGGTTGGGTGGCACCACTTTCTCACCAAGTAATGTTTTTGTTGTAAAGGATTTTTTGGGCAACTTTGAGCATCTCTAAATTACATTTTTAATCAAATGAGTGTTTATATGGCCTGTGCTACAAGACGAATTAAACCTGGAAGTCTGCACAGTTCAGTACAGACCTAATCATTTCAGCTCACGCTTGGTGCCACGCTGCTTCCAGCTCTGCTTCCGCATGAGCAGAATAAGCTTACAAGTCACCTAGACAAGCATCAACATATTTTAGGGTGTATGTATGTAAAAAAAAATATTTCATATATGCAGTAATATCAAGTTGTTCTACTGATACCTCACTCGCTGGGTATAACTACCAGCAACGAGTATTTTTTGCTGACAACTGCATGGAAACCAGCCTCCTGCGTTTTTCATACAGTAACCAAAAGAGATGTGGATGAAGCACATTGCCAGTTGGTGCTGAAGGGCTGGAAATCAGGTCAAATGGTTCAGTTCTTCAAATAAATTTTTGTTTGTGTCCACTGAGAAACAGGTAGTAATGGCTGGTGGAAGTGCTAACATGCAAATAGAACAAGCGTATCACACCAACTATTCACAGAAAGAGTTAAACACTACTCCTTGGCTAAGCACTGCTGAAGATACAGGGTGAACAAGCATGATGACATGCATCTCCTGTGAGCATTATAAAACATACTGAAAAAGTAGCAGATTCAATGCCTTGATACATGACAGCCTTAGCTGTCATGCTTTGCCATATTGGCAAAAGTACTGGGGAAAAAAAGTCTCCAATTACACATCAACCCTGCAAAATTGGTATTTCATCACTAGTCAATAAAAATAATAAATGTCAACTAAATATCTGACCAGTCATATGTATAAGTCTAGCACAAAAAACTGGAAATTCCAACAAAATCCTTCCTAACAGCAATGGCAACATTTAGCTGGCATTTTCTATATCCTCTTATATGCCAACAGAAGCAAAATGGCAACAAAACTAGGTTTGGTCAAAATGTAAACTTAAAAAGATGAATTATAGGTAAGAGTTAAAAATAATAAGAATCATTTAAAGAGATTTCAAAGCTATGCAAATGAGTTTTTAATCCTCTTCCTTGCTCTACCCTACACCTATTCAAGAGTTAAAAATTGTCTTGCTTTTTTTTTAAAAACAAAAAAAAGTCAACCCTGTGAACCTTATGCTCTATTTAGTTCTGCCTTCCTGCTCACACACAACACTTTAAAACATACAAGTTATAGTGCTATCAACCATTTTGGTAAGATTTCTTCTCCCTCCCAACAAATCTTGCTTCTCTTTAACCTTCAGCCATTGCAGATGCCACAAAGCTATTACTATCAGCTTTCACAGACACTACATTCCACCATGGTGAATAGAAATGCTCATTTAAAGCATAAAATCGGTAAAACAAAAAGCAGAATGTGATGTAACCCCTTCGTAAAGTAAATCATTGCCCATGCATATGTCTAGTCATGGTTCCATGAAACATTTCAACATTTTGAAACCATCACCTTTCGTAGCTGGAAATACACAGGCAGTTGTGACTGGCACACAGATGTTCAGCCAGAAAATGAAGTGTGCTGTTGACAAATTCTAAGTGTATTGTGCAGTAACCTGAGGGGTTTAAACAATGTATTCATGGAGATCACTTTTCTTTGCAGTACAAAAGCAATTCAAAACCAGGCTTTCTGCATACCCTGATGTTCCCTCACAGCGCGATCAACTTGTCTCGCAGGGCTGTCAGGCAGCTGCACGCAGAGCAGGCTGAGAGCCTCTGTCCTACACGCTGCAGAAAGGTAAGTGGAAAAAACACATGTAGGAGCAGGAGGAAGGCAGCAAGAAGGAAGAAAAGCTTTTATTTGTATTCCTGCCTATGTTGTTCGTCATCGCAAGCCAGAGTCGTGGAGTATTAATTCTGCTTTCCAGAGATGAGAGCAATAGGCAATTTATTGAGTTATCATTGCAAAGTGTGGGCTAATCTTGAGATCAGTGGCATTAGTGTGGGTCAAGTGACACCTGTTCTCACCACAAGTTAGATATAGTGTGCTATTTAGGGTTTTCTAGCACATATTTGTTTAACCTGACTTTAAAAAATGCAATAAAGGATACTGTAAAATAACAACATATCACTTCTTGTCCTCTGTAAAGTAAAAACAATTTTTACTTCAATCAAACTGCCAGAGAATACCTCCAAGGGTACTAGAGTAGAGGGTCTCAAGAAATCCATAACTATCCAAAAATCAAAAATATATTTACTGCCTTTATTATTTTTTAAAGCAGAAGCTTCTATGTTATGAATGGCCTTTAGAAATACCTCAAACTATTGGAAATCCTCAATCCAAAACAACAGAAAAAATAGGCAATTTAGGAAAAAAAAAAAAATTTACTGCTTATCACCCTCACATCCCAGGGAGTTTAAACCTCATTTTACACAATAATTCCCAAGTATTAATCTTGTCCACTAGAGTTCTCTAAGCATGTCATGTCTTTAGCTGAAAACATATTGAATATACTACAAGAGCTGTTTGAAATTACATCATAAACTAGCAGGGAAAGACACCGAAAGTCCCCAAAAACATACTGTAAGCAAAGAGAGACAGATAGGATCAGCCACAACTAGCTCAAAGCAGCAACGAAGAGCTAAGAATCAGGAGGTGCAGCAATTTCACCTGCCTACCTCCTCGCTGCTGTTCTTCCCATTCCTTGGGACGCAGACTATGGCATCCTCAGCACACCTTTCTTTCATATTCTTCATGGTTTTAGACCAGAATATTCAAACTTCTTGAAGTTTTGCAGATTCTTTTTAAACACCTACTACTATCTTCAAATTCTAGTTTGTTTTCATTGTAAATGATATTCTGGGAAACTCACTACACAGTTCCCACTATAAACTCCCACAGGAGTTCGTAACACATCAGGTTGGGTCCCCTCTGGCTTTCAGTACCTTTTTAATACCAGGACTTGCCAAAAAGAGATACAGGAAAACTGAGAAACAAGGGAAGAAAGGGTAGAGGAAAATGCAGTCTGAGTGAAATTCTGATGAAATTCAAGTCAGCTATGATTGATTTAATTCTCTAACAAGCAAAAAACAATACGCCTCATCATCTGTTCAAGAGAGCAGTCAGGGAAAAAAAAAAAAAAAAAAACACCTTTTTACCATTTTGATTTGAATAATTCTGGACTGTTTTGGTTTTTCATGGCACTTCCTTACCCCTGAAGCCAGCTATGAACAACCAGTAATAACTTCTTGATCATCTACCAGTAAAGTGAACGCTATGCCATTAAATGCACATCCTAGCAAAGCTCTCAATGTTCTTATGCTGTTGGTAATTGATAGCCAAAAACCTCCTGTTTAAACCAAAAGATTTTTCAGTGTTCCAACCAATTATTCCTCTGATAGGTCTCAACACCTCCCCAGACTAGTTTCTCCTCACTGGACTAAAACAGCTAAAACTACTGGGAAAACAAACCCAAATCTCCAGCTGGGGAGGGCAACTCTGCTTCAGCATCTGGCCCCTTTGGGCTCTCACAGCGCTGGCTGCTGAAGATTTCTTTCCCTCTGGTCATATTGACGGCCATCCTTCATTTCAATTTGCTGTGCTGAGCAAAAAAAAAAGACTTATTTTACAATATCTTCGTTGCCATTCCTTTTCTCAGCATTCTCCATTTCAAGCAACCGGAATTGGTTGAGGCTACTTCTTCACAACACATAAATAAATTAATAAATAAAAATAAAATAGGCATTTTAACTGGTGCTCGTGGCTGTCACTTAAAAAATGTTCCAGCCCCACACGTTCTTACTAGAAAGAGTAGGAAAAGCTTTACAATTTGTAAGGTGTGAAAATGTTTCCCATCAGTCATGTGAAATCCATCTAAATAAATGTTATTAAACACAAAGCTGATGGCACATAGCCTGACGTCTGTACTATGGGATCAATGCAAATAAACCTTTCCTGCCTTCAGAAGTCAGTCATGTCTACCCAAAGAGAAAAACGTTCATGGCAGAGTCACTAAGTGACTTATAGCTGATGGCAATACTTCATTTAAATAAAACAATTTAACAATGCCGTGCTGATTTCCTTGAAGATTATTTTTCTGTGAGAACTATTAATCATAGAAAACACACTTCTTCCCCTCAACCATTTTGCCTTCATCTGCTTTGTATTCAGTTTAGTATTTGTGTTTATTTCTATTGATAAAGACAAAAACCTCTCTTTTAAAAGTAGATTTGACAAAAAAAAATATGTCAGCAAAACAAAAGCTATCAGGTAATGTTAAGTCCATTCCCTAGACTGCATTCAGAACTACGCATAAGCAAGCTTGGATCTGAGAAGAGACAACCAACTACCACTGCCTCTGGCAGGAAGCCTGCTGAGAGCATGTTTCAGAAGACATCCCCTTCTATCCACTGTGGGTCAGGTGTTGTTACCTTTGCATCAAAGATAAAGACAAGGCAACAGAAATTATTAAGAACAACTAGAAAATTGCAAGAAGCTGTAGGCAGGAGCCTCACAGGGTTTAGGGGGAGAACATGGTACAGTGCAGCAGAAAAAAAAAAAAAAAAAAAATCCCATTCTCCTCAGAATGCAATTTGTTTGGGGTTAATGCATGTGGATAAAAAGTACCCATGCTGAATCCTTGGTAGTTCAAAAGAAAATTGAATCTGGATGCAAGAGAAGGCACAAAAGGAGTGTTTTTATTAATGTGGACTTCTGTCAGATGGGCAGCGGACAGCAGAGCCAAGTACAACCTATTAGGCGAAGGACAGGAATCGTTATGACTCATCCCCCCTCTTGCCAGAAAGATGACAGACTCTTGTGCAAGTGTCCTCAGAAGTGTCTGCAAACATGGGGCTGGTATTACCATTTTTCTTCTTGGGGCTATTACATTAATTTGGCTTATATGACAGTGTATTCAAGAAGGTTTACATTTTTCTTGGGTTCAAGAAGGGTTGTCTGGAAGAATGGTTTCATATCCATTAATTCTAATAAACTAAATTTTAATTACAAAAGACAAGCACAGTAACCTATAAACATCCTTTCCTTAATGATTATGTTGATGTGGAAACTTAAAATGAGTTGCAAATGCTCCCTGCTTCATTTTTTCACTAGTCCCACGCTTCTCCTGTGTCTTATGAATCCAATCCAAGGCATGTTTTGATCAGAGTGCGCTCCAGCCACTCACACTTTGAGGCAGCACCTTAGGAAGACCAAAATACACCTACCAGAGCTCAGCTCCCTCTAAATTACAAGGGCAAGACACTGGAGAAGAGATGAATACAGAATCATAGAATGGCTTGGGTTGGAAGGGACCTCAGAGACCATCCAGTTCCAACCCCCTGCCGTGGACAGGGCTGCCAGCCACCAGCTCACTGGATCAAACTGCCCAGGAACCCATCCAGCCTGGCCTTGAACACAGCCAGGGATGGGGCAGCCACAGCTTCTCTGGGCAGCCTGTGCCAGCGCCTCACCACTCTCCCACTGAAGAATTTCTTCCTGATGTCCAACCTAAACCTCCTCTCTTTCCGTTTTTGTCCATTCCCCCTTGTCCTACCATTGTTCACCCGTGCAAAAAGTCGATCCCCCTCCTGCCTGTAAGCTCCTTTCAAGTATTGGAAGGCTGCAATGAGGTCTCCCCGGAGCCTTCTCTTTTCCAAGCTAAACAATCCCAACTTCCTCAACCTTTCCTCACAGGAGAGGTGCTCCAGCCCTCTGATCATTTTGGTGGCCCTCCTCTGGACCCGCTCCAACAGCTCCACATCCCCTCTGTACTGGGGGCCCCAGGCCTGGACACAGCACTCCAGGTGAGGCCTTCCAAGGGCAGAGTAGAGGGGGACGATCACCTCCCTCTCCCTGCTGGCCACCCCTCTCTTGATGCAGCCCAGGATGCCATTGGCCTTCCTGGCTGCAAGAGCGCACTGCCGGCTCATGGCCAGCTTTTTGTCCATCACAACGCCCAAGTCCTTCTCCGCAGGGCTGCTCTCAAGGAGTTCTTCTCCCAGTGTGTACACACACCTGGGATTGTCCCGACCCAAGTGCAACACCTTGCACTTGGCCTTGTTGAACCTCATCAGGTTCTCGTGGGCCCACTTTTCCAGCCTGTCCAGGTCCCTCTGGATGGCATCCCTTCCTTCAGGGGTATCAACTGCACCACTCAGCTTGGTGTCATCAGCAAACTTGCTGAGGGTGCACTCGATCCCACAGTCTAAGTCATCTATAAAGATGTTGAAGTGCATCGGTCCCAAGATGGACCCCTGGGGGACATCGCTCGTGATCAGCCTCCACCTGGATGCAGAGCCATTAAAATCCCCCATGAGGATGAGAGCCTGTGCCTGCAATGCCTCCTTCAGCTGGAGCAAGAAGGCCTCATCAACAGGCTCCCCTTGATCAGGTGGGCTGTAGTAGACCCCAACCACCTTTTATCAGTCCCACCCTTAATTTTCACCCACAGGCTCTCAGCCATTTCCTGACTGTCACTCAGGGGCAGCTCCTCACAGTCTGTGCATTTCTTAGCACAGAGGGCAACTCCCCCACCCCTCCTACCTTGCCTATCCCTCCTAAAAAGCTTGTAGCCCTCCATGGTGGTATTCCAGTCACGTGAATCATCCCACCACGTTTCTGTGAGAGCAATAAGATTGTAGTTCTCCAAGTGCACCAGAGCTTTCCAGTTCCTCCTGCTTATTTCCCATGCTGCGTGCATTCATATAGAGGCACTTGAGCTGGGCTATCGGTTTCCCCTCAGACCCTGGCACACCCTCCCAGGCTGATCTCCGATGTGCTTGGTTTTAACCCCTTCCCCCTTCAAATCTAGTTTAACGCCCTCTCCACTAGTCCTGCCAACTGCCAGGCAAAAATCCTTTTCCCCCCTCGGGATAGCTGGGCCCCATCTGGCACCAGCAGGCCAGATGCACTGCAGGACACACTTAAAAAAATACCACACCTGATAGACCCCTAAGTACTGCTAGCAATTCATCTGAAAGTATCTTCTCAAAACGGTGCTGAAGAGGTGGATGAGTCACAGCACGCAACCCCTACACGTGTGGTGTAGGTGGAAAAGTTAAAGTGCAAAGAAGTGCCAAGGGAACAAAAGCTTGTTCTGAATCTATTGCACTGGCCCCGTATTTTATCAACTCTCTGAGTCCGCACGTAACTTGAGTGCCCTCAAGAACTGCCACCAACCTCAGCTAAGAGGCTGTGGTGGCAACACAATTCCCTCCCAACGGGGCCTTGTTATGGGGGATTTGCTGCTTGAATTCCACCAGACTTCTACTATTTTCTAGTTCAATTCCAACACAACTGACAATCACTGTCCTTTTGTTGAGGAATCTGGAGATGCAGCATTCCCCCAGGAAACAGAACATGACTTTTTGGTGCCATCTTTGAACAAGCTGAAACAGTAAACTTCTTTCCAGGCTACCCCCAGGTTTTTAAAAGCACTAAGAGAACTAACAAGCGACTTACTAATGCAAAGCACTGCTGCAGCCCAAATGCAAACAGTACTGATTCTGAGAAGGAAGCAGCTGAGAGGAACTGAGCCCCAGGAAGCATACTGGATGCATCGTGCTTTCTGTGCAGAGCATAATAAACACGAAGCGCTCTGCGGGTGCTGATGGCCATTAAGGCTCTGTGCACACTGTGGATATGGACCATCATTCACAGAGGTCCACAAGAAAATGAAGGCAGGGACTGTGCAGTTCCTACACACAAACAAACCTATCTCATTCTCTCTAGCCAACAGCCCCAGGACCTGCCTTTCTTAACTGCATCTTCACTGTGGGAGGTCTTCACAATTCTCCCCATGCCTTGTCACTCTCTTACAACTACCATGGAACTCCAGCACGGCACACGCTGCACCTGGTGTCACAGCCCACAAATCAAAACAGTCCCCTAACTGAAAAAGCACCTCACTGATTAAAGAAAACACTCATGCAGCTACATCAGAACAGCGTTTGCCGTATTCCCACTTCATTCCCCTTCCAATAATTGTATTTCATGTACTGCAAAAAGCTAGGGAAACTGAGCTCCTTATCTATAAAAACTACTGTACTTCTTTTCTCAAAGATTTGTCTCCAACAACAACCAAACGTCACATGAGTGAAAGTCTGAATGATATTGCACTCATGTGATTCTGTTTCTATGCAGGCTAAACCTCTCTTTTCTGTTTTGCATGACTCCACAAGCTTTTTTGAGATTTAAGAACTAATCCTATTTCACCAAAACATTTTTGTTTGCCTCAGATCCAGCTCCCCCCTCTGCTTTATTGGCAGTGAAAGTCTGGATTCTTTTCAGTCAGCAGGCAGAGAAATATGGAGGAATACATTTACATCTTTTAAAGCTGTTGGAGAATAATAAAGGACATTGGTTATACCTCTTATGGGAATTCCAGGTCTTTAAACCTGTCTCATAGGTGTTCTGATTTGGAGATGACTTACTTCTAAACATTTGGCACATTAGAGTTATTCCAGATGCTTGTAAAACCAAAAGTGTATTAGCATTTACTAGAGCTAACGCAACAGTGCAGATTCAGCAGACACTACCCACCACACAGCTGTGCCAGTAATGTTTTCTGACAACCAACCTTTTCACTGGTTCAATACCAGGACTGTGAAACGTACAGAATCCTTGCTACAGTGCCATTGTGGCGACACAGTTGTTCCATCCTCTTAGCTTGTCATTACCTCCCATCACAGAGGTAATCATATAGGCATTCTATCAAAAAATTGGGTGGATTATTGACAGGGAAAGGCAATATTCCTTCCTTCTCACTAGGCTTGGAGGCATATGGAAAAAAAAAAATTACCGGACAACATTCTAGTTCAGTCTTCCAGGTAAATCACTTATGCCTTGCTGTTCTTCTAATGAAAGCTTGAACTTACAAAATGTCCAAAGGAATAAAAAAAATCTTTTTTGTTTTTGACATTGGTAAAACACACCAGCAGAGCCTGAGTGTACCAGCAAAGCTCTGGACTTTGCCTCCTAGTGATGCACAGGAAAAATGAATTAACTGGATAACTAAGTTTAAAAAAAATAATAATAAAAAAAAATTATATTAAACAGTGTTGGGAATCCAGAGCAAAACTTTTGCTATGTAATTCAAACTATTTCTCCTTTGTTTCATATTTGGAGACCTTGAGCAGACCCAAAGATGAATCACGATTAGGGTTCCAGCTACAGGACGAGGCTGTGGCAATCAGCAATGCCATTTCAGTGATTTACACAGGCGATTCTTCTCCAGAAGGGAGAGAGGAAAAGTGCTGCAACGAGCTCATTGCTCAGCAGAAGTCTTTAATGGAGAGAAAAGAGAGAAAAGCCAAGCCTGAGCCATGAGTATGCCCAAATGAATATGCAAATCAGGAATTTGTGGGCAGATATTTTCTCCCAAGTTTTTGACAAATGATACTTGTCCCGTGAAAAGCCTGCCTAACAGCTACATTAGGCAGGGCTGCAGGAGCTCGAGGAGATCAAAGCAGAGAGACTATGCATTTAAAACCAGGAATGATGATTAGCAGATATACATAGGTCTTCACAGAAAAGGACAGGAAATGCCACCGAGCAGCACGGCTGCTGATGTATATGGCCTATCACTAACAGCTTCATGGTGCACTTTTTCTCATCCTTTGCAC
>VXAV01006377.1:101126-120559 GCA_013399715.1 Alectura lathami | reverse complement strand
AAAAAAACAATTTTACTCTGACTGTGACAGCAGAATTTCTCACAACTCCAGTGAATCAAACAAAAAACGCTTTTACCTTACTTCTCAGATCAGCGCACATATATTGCTTTTCCTACACACACCACAGACAGCGCATAGGACTATTGTAACAACCAGGCGGTGGGAAATGCTCTGGGTGAAGAAATAGCTACATTTATTTTAGATAAAAGCTACTGGCATGGTTCTAGTCTGTTCTGAATTATGTATGTGTGTTTCTTGATAAGCCTAAAAATAATACATGCTTCAGATTTTTAATCCATCTTGAGAACTGGGATAAGAACAAAAGAGTACAGAGAAGTCAGATCTTCCTACTTTGAGTACTTAGGGAGGAGGTTGTCCATATTTCTTATCATGCAGTCATGCTGGAAGTAAATGGACTGAGTTTTCTTGAGCAGTCAGTCGAACTGCAGACAACTGAAAACCTCGGTAAAGAGCATGTCATTGCTCCAAATGACATTCAGCCAGCAGAGGAGCATTTTGCAGAAGTCAATGTGATCGGTAATAACACATCCAACAAGCTGCAGGAAAAACTGACTGCGTCTTGGGCATAGCTAGGGAGTGCAGCAGCAGAGGAAAGAGGTCAGGATGAAAACTAATTATTATCTGAAGCCATATTTGACCAAGAGGCTGAACTGGAAAAAAAGGTCAGAACCAACATTTCAGAATATGAAACATCTCATTTTGAAATCAAAGTGAAGTGCTTCTCTTTGGTCAATGTAATGTCTCATGTTAAAATGTTTTATAATGTTTTCATTTTCTTTAAATTAGCTGAATTTTGAAATCTGGGAAACATTTAGTTTTAATTGAGCTGGCAAATATTTTAGTCTGAAAAGCAAGGCCTTCAATGTTGTTTTGCCAACAATTCTGTCAGAGCTGTTTCAGTTCAATTCTGGTTTTGTTGCTTGCAAAATGTTTAGTTCAGCCATCATGAAAATGAAAGCAAACAAAACTTACCAGTGGTATCTCAGCAAAAATTCACAGGGATTTTGGTCAGTGTGGAATGCAACATGCTCCTCAGAGCTGGGCAAAATCCTCAGATTCTTACACGGTGCCCACATGATTAACACAAGAGCACGTGCCACTGGTTGGTATCTATGCTGGTGGGCACAGCTAGCAGATGTCTTTCAGGAATCAAGTGTGTTCACCTTCTCTAAGCTAAAACTGGAAGTTCACAGAGACAACTTCCATTTCTAAGCACTCCTGCTCCTGAAAAGTCTGAGAGGGGTGAGGTTTTCTCAGACTTCACAGCTTCCTCTAAGAAAATCTGGGCAATTGATTCCCTGTCTGATAGGCTATCAACAGGAACCTGTCTCTAAGCTCTTACCAAGGTATAGAGGAAAAGCATGGGCCAAGGAAATAGTATAATAATAAAGAAAAAAAAAATAACCAAAATTGCAGTAAGTTCACTTTGTATGACTTCTTCTGAGGTCTTCTCTTGCAGTCTCCTCCCTTCCTCAACAATTGGCACTTCAACTCCTTTGTGCTTAGTTCAGAATGCTGAAAGTAATTAATATTTCAGTGAGGATAAAAGGTTATGCAGCCTGAAGTCTCCTACTGACTTGTAGAAGAGGTATAGCCCAGAGGGCAGCTGTTACACAGATATGCCTCCACCCAGAAGGGAAGGCCCACTTCCAAGGATGAGAAAGCAGCTCGGTTATTATTCATTTTTATTATAATGGTACCCATGCACTGCATAAATATTATTTCTGTCTCAGTAGTGTCTTGCTGAGCCAACCAACGGGATGCCAATTAGTGATCACATTTTAATTTTATTTTTAGTTTTCTGCTTTAAACATCTATCTACTGGTAAACTGACTGAGGTCTCTTAACTCACTTGAGTAGTCCAAACATCATTCAGCTGAAGCTGAATCAGCAGCCTGACTGCGAGCAGATAGATAGACACAAATAAAATAATGACACCCTGTTAGTAAGCCGTCGAGCTATCAGCTTGTTTTTCTCTCCCTCCTGGGGAGCTGATATCAAAGACAGCAAAACATTCAGGTCTGAGGTCAGTTACCACTCTCTGGTAGAATATTTTAGTAAATCTGTTCAAGCCTCATTTTGTACAACCAATTGTAAAGACGCATTGTCCAACTAAGCTTAAGGTAAATATTAATTATGTTAAGTTAAACCATTTACAAAAACAACACCTTAGGAATTAGAAAAAAAAAACAGGCAGGCCTGCTGTGAACTTTTTATGAATTAGTGAGAAATTCAGCCTTGGTACCACTTTATATCAGCTTAATTTGTATTAATGCTTTTAGAATTGAGTTAAATATATGAATAAATCTAAACAACAACACCAAAATCCCACATCATTAGGTAAAATATATATATATATATTGATCTGCCAAGGCACTCTGCTAATTTCAGTTCTTAAGAGCTAGATGATTTTTCCTCTTACTGTTAATATACTTTTAAGTATGAGAGCTCAAAGAAGAAAAATGGACATCTGGGTGTATATATATGTATATGAATGTATTTGTCCACTTGCAAAGAACTAATAAGCAGTATATTTGCTCTAATTGTTTATGGATAAAAGCATCTAGCCCACACCAAATTGTTAATGACCATGCCATATATGCAGATACCAAACACAGTAGCAAGATGCAAGGAAGACACCCCAAACAATCTCATACAATGCAAGATATTTAAATGTCAAGAAAGTGTAAAGTACTTCTAATGTTTGCAGTCACTTCTACTGTGTTTCTGTGTTCTATTCAGTAGTCAGATATGAAAAGACATCTTTCAGAGAGATGCTTAGCCTTCTGCCCNAAGTTTCTGTGGCAGTCTAGTCTTTTGTTATTTGGCATGATAGGAACATAAAAAATCCTTTAAAGTTATAAAAGAACATTCCTATTTGAGGGAAAAAAAGAAAAGAAGAAGAAGAAAACATTCCTTTTGTGCCCCAGGACACAGAAAACAGAGAGACTGTTTGCTCTGGGAGGTAATTAAATGATATCGAGGACAGCGCGTGTGTTTGTGTACATGCACACGTTCACCATTTGCTCAGAGTTGTAATTAAGTGGTATCGTGTATACATTCACACACTTATCTGCCAAATCAAAGAGTACAGAAAAATCAGCTGAGACAGACAAACATCATTTTTTAGGTTTTCCTAAATCTTTCATGTATGAAATGTTAGCAATTAATACATTGACTCTTCAAACAGCACGGCCCTGTCTTGGCAACTGTAAGTCATAACGCTTTTGATTTGTTCAAATACATTCACAAAGGTTCTTCTCTGCTCATATAAAAAATTATTCTTCCCACTCACACCACTTACTTTAAAACTTGCCATTTCTACATTCTGCCATGACACCGTGAAGCATCTGGAATCACTGACGCAGGGTCAGCAATGTGACTAGAGCAGTACTAAAAAAAATTATAGGTACAATTCTTGCTAAAACTCATTGCCAGATTTATCACAACCTCTGAAGCTATGCTAAATCTGTATTGGTTGCACTTCTGAGCCAGTTACAATTACTCAGCAGAAAATGAATTTTATAGTTAACGCACACCATCAGCTGACTCCGTGGAGAATTCTTGCGTCTGTGTTCAAAAGCATTTATTTATACAGCAGTGAGATGTCTCTATAATTAAAATTTATGAATGTTTATGGCTTATCTTTCAAAACAGCTAAATAAAGAGAAATTTAACTGAAAATTAAAGGTACTTAATGCATATTGGAAAGCAGAAATTGAAAGGAATGTTGCAAGACCTTAAGAAAGACTACAGATTGCCATCTGAGGGGCATGGTTCTCAGCCTCCCAACTGAGTAACCCTGAGCGAATCAGGCAGATTACACCTTAACTCATGCTATACACTCAAACATTAAATACCATTAGAACTAAGATGTATGGACAGTTTTTTTAAAATATTCCAGAGCTGTGTTTCTACCCCTCTATTCTGAACTGGTTTTTCTCTGATTCTATAAAGGAACTACAAAAGGTCAAACCATCAATAGGGAAGGCAAAAGAAGAATAACACATTGATGTTTCCTAAAGGACAACTGAAATTAAAATGGGTTTGACACATGCTATTAACGTCTCTGCATAACAGCATTATTGCCCTTGGTAACAGTGCTTATTTTCAGATGATTATTTAGCCAATCATATATTTTAGGCACTAATTATCTATAAATGATAACATTTATTCATAGTTCTTTTAATTTCTCTAATGTAGAAAATGCTCACGGCAGTAAATTTTTCATTTCTCCTGCACATTCAACTTCTGTTGGTCTGTTGATGGCAATGTGAAAACGTTCATACACTACCAGATTAGCAAAACTTCTACTGAAATAAACCGCTGAATTCTCAGGAACTAAGAGCAAAGCAGAAAAACAGTGAGCAAAAATTCCGGAAGTGAGCACACCCACCTGATTCAAACACAGTTCTGAGTCTGCCTGCAGCCTACGGAGCGCACTCAATAGCAACGGAGAACCAGAACTGAGGTAAGTCTAGAAATGCACAGCACTGTGAGCATGATGCAGGGATTCCAGGCTTTTTGCCATTTTCCCCACAGAGGACTTCTACTTAGTTCCACAGGAAAAGAAAGCAAAGCTGTAGGTAAACCACTGCCACTATCCTTTGCTTCTGGGGGCTTTTCTGAGAAGTGTATGGCATGATGAGGCTTTGCCTTGTCAGCTGCCTCTTCCTCTTCTCTTTAGAATTTTCTCACATTGAGTCAATAGAAATATTTTTAAAATTTTTTCAAGATCCCTGTTTTCATTTGATACTTGAAGTAACTGGGGTAACTTCTGTCTGGAAAAAAAAAAAAAAATCTCACCCATTTTATACCATAAAGTACCTCGCAGTCAAGGCATCTCCTCTGCTTGCCCTGGCCCAGTTGCTTTCAGTCACAGCACCATCAGCTCCTGTGGTCTATTCAACTCTGATTTTCCAAATGCTAATTTTCTTCCAGCTTTAGATACAGCTAGACAGGGAAAGTAAAGCTGGATTATGAGAAATGCAATCACTAAACACTCTTTTCCATTTGAGAGTAACCCCATACCCTTATGGAAGAGCCCTGAGAATGTAATTCACTTCTTGTGCTTTCACCCACATCACACAGTCATTAGATCTGAAATTTTTCACAGCAAAAACCTTCAAAACACACAGAGCTCCACTGTCTATAGGTGTCACGCTTTGTACATGTCAGCCCTGCTGTGCTGAACACCTGTGTCAGACGGCATCCCCGCTGCTCCTGAGACTGCACAGAGATTACAGAATATCCTCATCTGTGACTGCCCAATTTTATAGCCTCACTAGTTCGTAAAAGTTTTTGCATATATCAAATAATTTTTTTAAATTATCCTAGCAGCAAAGGTGAATCTTACGAAGTTTAAGTCTACAATTTGAATTAGTATTTGGAGGATTTATTCTAACACCAATCAGCTTTCGCTGCCCATAACTAGAGTGGAATTCAATATAGTATAGCTGACAAGAGTGCCTTGTTCATGGTACTTTAAAGTTTGAGCTTATCTAACAGAACTTGGATTTAATTCCTAGATGAAAGAGCTCCTAAAAGAAAAAAATGCTGATTGCTACTACTTTATTTCTGTAATCTGTTTGAGAAAAAGGACACCACAGAGCATAGCAAGGCTTAGACTTATACGTACTTTCTTCATCTGCAGCTAGTTTTCTCAACTTCATTAAATGATTCTATGTCTGTAGAACCTGCTGGCAACTGGATACTCCACTTCCTAGCACTTCCACCTCGGTGAGTTTAAATGCTATTTTACACTCTCAATTGAACATTGAAAGGGCAATGGTACACACTGTATTAACGCTGACTACTGTAGCGGAGGACTGGCTTCCAAAGCAGCCCCAGAATTATCTTCTAGACATTATTACCAAGAAACTGAAAAAATTCTCATCAGGTCACCCTTCCCAAAATAAGAAAGTAGGCAAAAGAAAAGATGAGGATTTGTTTGTTTTCAAAGCAACAGTTGGGGCATTTTCTATTTTATTTTCTGCACAATTGTGAAGGACTTTTATTTTAAGGAGAGTTAAAAAAGAAATCTAAGGTCATTTTGGAGTATTATCTGATTCCAGGAAACACAACTTGTAAGGAAACTATCACATATCATGAAGATGATGCATAGAAAAACCTGTGCCAGAGAACAGCCAATTAAATTAATTAATTTAGTATTCTGGCTGTATCATCACAGCCAAGTACTCATCTATAAAAAGCATACCCATGTGGTGCCCCACTTGCAACAGAATTCTAGCACCCTCCTCACTGAAACTGGTATCTTCTAAGATCAAATCTTTAGCCTGTAGCCTTCCTTCCTATTTATAGTTTGGCAGGGTTTCACAAATATTTATAGATAGGGGGCACTTCACAGAAGATATTGGTTCATTTAATTCCTAGTTTCACATACATTAGAAGCTACTTGATCCTCAGAGAGCTGAGATTCTAAGCATAAGAAGTATCTTCTGAAATATATTTATTAATGTATGTTTTATTACTAAAAGTAAAATTGCTGAACACAGCAAGCTTACGCAGCTTGACTAATCTGAGAACTTCAAGTCCTTACTAACCCTCGTGGTGCTAAAAGGCTTCGTGGATAGCACTCTGAAAAAAAAAAAAAAGAAAAGCAAAACAAAACAAACAAAAACCATTAAAAATACTCAAAATTTGTCAGGACAAAGATATTTTTTCCTTTGTTACTGTACCACAGAATGCCTACAGTCCTGCTGTGTAAGAATTAGAAAAGTGAATATGAAAAGATACCATTGATACCATCCTGTTAAGGCATGAGATAATCACAGACATACAGTAGCTGATACCTGAATGTAGCTGAAGGAAACCTGCCTTCCACCTTCAGGAAGAATTTGGAATAAAAATTAGAATTGCTGTACATTGACGGATACATTTTTCCCTCCCTTGCTACATTCTCAATCTCCTATTCACTTGCCATTCATCTCAAACAGAAAGGAGGTATGTAGGAAAAAGCCACAGGATGGGATTAGGGGAGGAAGAATAAAAAAAAAAAAAAAAACACCTTACAACCAAGCTTCCAGGTCATCACTGCCTCTGCAAGTTGATTACTCAACTCACAACTAATCTGCTGCACAATGCAATTTGATTTCCATTTCCCAAGGAGGTGGAGGAAGGGAGAGAGGGGAACGTATCCAGCTGATGAAGCTCTGCTTACGTTAAAATCTGTCTAAAGCTCTCTGCAAAGAAACACACAGAAGGAACTGCAAGGGAAGTAATGATTGCTCATGTCTCCCATCACTTTTTCCTTTATTTAGTCAATGAATATATTTAATAACCACACTCACTCTGTTCAATTTCTGTGACAGTGTACTCCCTGTCCCTCCTTATTCCCCCAGCTGCCTCCTTTGGTCTGGCCTTGCACAGGAAGGCATATGCAACAGTACCAATACCACTCCCGCTAAGCCAGGTTAAGTCCACAAATCAAGCTAGGAGGCCAAAAGAACGCATAGCAGACACCTGGTTCAACAGCTGCAGGCCAGCTGAGCACACACCTAAAACCAAAGTATGACTACGGGTCAATCATCTTACTCCATAAATCAGGAGCAGCCCAAGAGCCCCTTGAGTTCCCCTGCACAGCAGTGAGCTGCACGGCAGGCTCTCCCACCAAGCAGGGATGCCTCTCGAAGTTACGCCTGCGCAGAGATCCCTGACACCTTGATGTCAAGATGCCTCGCAGATACAGATCCTCAGTAAGCAACTAACAATTTGTTTTAAGCTTTGTTGGCTTTGCTAAGATTATGTCTTAGATTGATGGTGCACACAGGACCCCTAAGACATTGGTCCCGTTGAATAAGTCTTGGACTAGCAGTGAATCCCGCTGCATCTAGGCTCCTTACCTCTGTGGTACAAGGAGTTTAGAAAGTGAGGGAGTCCACTCTGAACCTCGTGGCTCAAGGGGAGGGTTTCCTGTACGGGTGTGTTTAACCCTACCCTGTACTCTGTAAACGACCAAGTGTATCCAGTCACCTCAAATCTCGTTCAGTCACTGTTCAGTCACTACACTGTTCTATATTATACCAATAAACATACCCCTGCTCCTCTCTTACCAGCGAAGTGTGTAGTGTAGTTGTTTCCATCCGCTACAATTTCACTCAGTATCCTCTAATGCATAGCAAAATCCTATCTCAGTTGAAAAATGGATTTCCAAATAGGAATAGAAAGCCATTCATTTTCCCAGAATTTTTGTCTTAAATTAAAAAAAAAATGTAAGCTTTTTGGATTATTAAACTTAGCAATAGTGCTTGATATATACCTTTAAAATATTTTTCTTTCTTCTGGAAGCAAGATATAAATACCTCTGCCACCATTATTGGAGTAAATAAATTAAGAACTTATTTGCCATGCTACCTTAACAAAACAGCTCCCAAGCATTTCATTAAAAATACTAAACTTATTTCAGTGTTTTTTAAAAGGAAGCTTGATAGGGACTTGCATTTTGCCAAACTGGCTCACTTTGTTACACGTAGATTTCTTCAAACACTCTGCCAGCTTACTTCCAGTCTAATCTGTTGTTTCCACCACAACAGCCCACTGGAAGTTAAACCATCTGCAGGTTTCACAAAGACCAGCTCATTAGTTTCTCATCTACCAACCTACTTAATTACACCACGTAGTATAAATTCATTAATTTTACAAAGAAGTGATATGTCATTCTAGAGACTGATTTTCTTATTTCTATCCCGTTTCTAATGGATATTTTGATCCCTGCTGCAGAAACTGCCGTTCACACAGTCTGAAATTCAAAACAGATAAAGCTCATTCTGTATAACTCAAAGTGCCAAACGCATCACATGAAGTACGAGAACATTTTGACATTAACCACGATTCGTAATAGTTGACCTTTTGAATGAGATCAAAACGGCACTTCTTCAAAGCTATATCTGCTCTAATCAAATAGAATGTAAAGCAACAAGAGACTTTCAACAAGAGACTTTCGCTCAAATATTTACAGGACTTTTTAATTGTTCAGTTGAAATATTTCAACTTTATTGCACTGGGGAGATTTACATGAGCTTATCATGACTTTATAGACTTGATCTGGTTTAAATTATGAAACTGCTTTATAACTTCCTATGTAAAGATCCAGATTAGAATCTCTTTAATCAGCTCAAACATATAATATTTGAATTCACCATTCTTACAGTGTGCTTTTCGTGACAGGGATTTATCACACACAAAAAACAGGTATGCAGATTTGCTGAACAAGAAAACAGTGAAGTAACCAAAGCAATGGGAGCGTGCTTTAGCACTGTGCTAGGAAATGAGGACTGCAATTTTTAAAGAGCCCCGGGAGTTCAAAGACTCTTTCTGAAAGTGGTCTGACCATGTATGTCCTCCAAATCACCACGGTAATTCTATTCAATTATAACATCAGAGAAAAAAAAAAAAAAAAAAAAAAAAAAAAAAAAAAAAAAAAAGAAAAGACTAACAAAAGCCCAAATACTCACTACTTACCTACTTCCCCCAGATTTCCATTGGAACGGCCAGGAAAAAAAAAAAAAAAAACACCACTAGCTGTGAAGCTGGCTATCATAATAATATACTGCAGTGCATTTGGGGAATCCTGGGTCTGATTAAACTTGAGTGATCTGAGATCTGACCAGTATGCTGTCAATCAAAGCAGGACCTGGAGCCAGGTTTCCCAGAAGCCAAGTCTGCCTCCAAATCCCAGATAAAGGAGCGACACAGGGAAGTTTCCATCCCAGTGAAAATGTGAGTTTTATAACCTGCACGCTCCCACAGATGAAAACACTGGTCAGCTGTACATGTCCATGTTATAACCAAGCAGAATGAGCTGTGCTTTCATTACTTTACCCTAGTCAAGACGGACTTCTTAAATATTGCCTTCTGATCAATCCAGCCAGCCATCACAACCACTGCGTTAGCGTTACGTGAAGCCTCTTCGCAGAAAAGATGACTAAAAATAGCCGCCAGTATTTACGATCCCTGCAGGAGAGTTTCAAAAGTGACTAATACCTTCAAAACCTGAAATTGTTTAATAGATCTTATTTTAAGAAAACGGAGGCTAAATATTTTCTGAGAAAACAAACCGTTGTACAAAATGGTCTTTACCTTTACCTGTGTCTGCAAACTACTTGACAGGAGGGCTAATCGGGGTACCTGGATCAAGAAGCTCACATTTTGAATTCCCAAGTACAAACTGCTTCATTGATGATGTCATGAGAAAAACTAATACAATAATGATTTTCCAAGAAATTGGAAATTCACTTTAGTAGCTTATACAAGTCCTACTGCTAGAAAGGCAGCTATTATCATTAAGTCTGACCAATTTGCCAATAACAAAAGAACACAATTTTGGACTATCAGAACACAAAGACTCCCTACCACTTTAATGTCCAATCATTCTCCAAGTTAATTGGTCAGAGCACAATGCCAGAAATTTCATCAAAAATATGGTGCCACAAGGGCTACAGCATAGCATTTTCCCATGAAGAAAACCATCCCTCTCCCCAGGTCTGTCTGGACAGATACAGCCCCTAATTCAACAAAGCACTTAAGCCTGATAGCTAATGCTTTATTTCAGCAGAATTCAAATGCACATGTAAGTGCTTTGCTGAACAAGGAAGGATTTAGGCATATGCTTAAGTACTTTGCTGAACTGGGACCGCGTTACTATTTAGAGAAAGCTCTTTGTTCCGGTTTTATTGTTCAACACTTACAGTCATCCTATGGCTTTTCCTTCTGTATACTTTCCCCTGGTAGAGCAAAGCATTTAGGGATATAATTTTATCCAGAAGTCATAGGTTTACAATAAGTGACCTTATCTTTTTTTTTTTTTTTTTTGGCCATATTTACAGAAGAATACACAAAAAAAAAAAAATTGGACTGAATTGCTGCAAGGCTATGAAGCCAGACGTCACACACAACAACGGGTTGTATAGCCTTCCCCACCCCCAAGCCAAAAAGCATTCACATAGGAACGAAACACCCATGTCTGCACCCATAATGATTCACCTCAACTTGTCCAGGTGTCCCCCAGCGTGCGGTACCCTGTACCACGGGCACGCTCAGGCAGGATGATGTCTGCAGCAGAGTTTTACTCAACCTGAAAATACATCAGTGCTGTGCACCCGCTGCTGCTGCAGAGAGGCAGGGAGCTAACAGGCAACGAGTAGTGTTGTGAGAAGGCAAAATACTTCCAACTGACGCCCAGTCCAACACCAATGCCCGCGTGTACTCATTCAGAAAAATATCTCTCCGTGGCAGAGGCATCTGGACCTATCAGCTCATCAGGGTTAACAAACATATTCCCACAAATGGTTGCTTTGATTAACCAATCTCTCTGAACAGATATTGGTGTGATAACAAAAATTCCACATCTCCCTAGCAATCTCTAAATATCACATTTGCTATACTAAAAATGCCAGTGATCCACTGTTGCTCTTTTATATATTTTATGTGCCCTACAAATACATATATGGGGCTTCTATTTTTTATATATTTATACACAGATTATCCAGACAGTGCTGTGTTCCTGGTATATCTGAAAATCTGGTTAGATAAAGCTGGTAGGTTTAACTGACATTCCTCTTTTAAAACAGATGTAAAAGGCATGTTTCCATCCAAAGGAATAACACATACAAGAGTGTTCAGGTGTTCAAACGGTTTAAGGGGAAGTAATCCACCTAGGTATCTTTTGAGAATGGAAGGAGAGAGAAAATGAAAGAGAGAGGCAGGCAGTAAAAGACAAAGGGAGCTAAGGAACGAGGAAACAGGCAGCTCCTCGCTGGCGCGGACCTGCGAAAGCTGCGGCATCGGACGCGTCTGCGCTGGCGGCGGAGGGCAGGGGGAGGCAGGACCGCGCTGCGGCCGCGTTTGACGCAGAGCCCACGCTGCACAGCAGCGGCAGCTCCTGCTTCGCCCACCTCCCGCTCCCCTCCCATGCGAACCCAGCGCTGAGCTCTTGCAGTGGGGAGCTGGCAGAGAAACTGATTCGTCCTGCGGTCGGCAGAACAGCGTCCTGCACATCCTTCTACCTGCTCCTGTGCAAACAGCGTCAAAGACGACTCCATCCTCAGTGTCTCCTGTACATTAATCTTGGCCACCTAGAGGCATTGAAAGGGCCAAAATTCTCCCCCCCTCCAAAACACAGTATTTCATCAGAGCACTCCAGCAGCATAACCCAAAGCCACTGAAATCAATGAGAGAAACTTTTCATTCTTTTCAGGAGCTACTGAATCAGACACCAATAATCTTCAGCTGAATTATTAATTGTGACTTCTAAGCTGTTTATACCATTATAATGGAAAGAACTCTATTAGCCACAAATTTAGAGTGCTATTTTCAAAAACATCTAGCTGATGTTGGATGCACAAACCCCACTGACAAGCCAACAGGACTTCAAATTGCATTTGGCTTCCATTCCTCCCCTTTTAAGAAATCCTGCCCTTAACACGCCAAACATTTCTATTGCGTTATCTGTAACTTCTTTGACAACCAGGCCACTAATGCAGCTTGGAGATGGTCTCTTGACAAGAATGCATGACTTAGTGCTAGGCTTACAAGTGGGATATTCCTCTTTTGAGCAGGAAGAAAATTTTTAACTGAAAAGGTTTTCTGGTGTAGGCAAGTTCTTCTCTTTGATATGCAGTGGTTCTCAGCACAGTGCCCACAAGAGGGATTCCAAGAAAGCTGGTGTTTTCACAAAGAGAAGACACTCAGTTGTATACATATGCACAGAAACCAACACACTTCACTCTTATCTAAGTAAGTAACTTCAATATTCTCTAGTAAGTGGCTTTAATACTCTTTTTGAGTAACACCAGAAATATCTTGCATAGCTTTGCACTTACAGTAGTGCTTTCCATCCAAAATTGTCAGTAGCTTTACAAATAGTAACGAATTAACCCTTGAAACATGCAGGTTAAGTACATATCACAGCAATTTAATTATTAATCCAAAATGATAGCCCAGCAAAGGTAAGCAACTTGCACGAAGTAAGAAAGCACCACCTCACAAAGCAGGCAATAAGACACACAGCCCTAGCTCCCCCATGCCATGATCCAGCCATCACATACCTCACCTCTCTGGCACCTTTTCAGGCTGCTCCCGTGAGCAGGAAGCGCGGTATATTATCAAGGTGGCGCTGGGCTAACGAGATAAGGGTACAAACATGGAAGATGTTACTGAAGATGCAGCTGCATTTTATTCTGATTAATAGGAAAGCTTTGACCGAGATCTTACGGGCAGCAATACATTCCAGGGGAGATCTATCACAAGCTGAGGGAATTCACTATGGCATGAACGGAAGATGTGAAAGAAGCACAAAAAAAAAAAAAAAAGTGGAATTCAGGGCAGCAACTTCAGCAGACTCGGTCAAATCATTGTAACACCTCCTGAAGAGATGATCTTAGAACCCAGGAGTTCCAGAAAGCTGACAGTTATTAACAAAGCCTGTATAAAATAGTGCAACAGATTATCTCAAAGTAGAGGAAAGATAGGAAGCATTGTAAGAGACAATTACTGTTACATCCAGAGCCTTTAAAGGGTTTGACTATCAGAAGAGACTGTACAAAAGGTGAAACGAGCATTCAACAAAGAACACGCAGAAAAGAATGACACAAACTTCTCAGGTATGATCCAGATGAGCCAACACACAAAAGGATCAACAACTAATGAGGGACATAAAAAGGCAACCAAAGAAGGATCTATGAATACAGCAGAATTAAATGGGAGAAAACGATAAGCAAAGGTTCTGGGATTTAATGGGAAAGGTGAGAAAATAACAGACTGTTAAGAGAAAGCTGAAGTACTCCGTACCTCATTCATATTCTTTTAATTTCTAAAGGATAAGGAAGAACAAAAAAAAAAAAAAATCAAAAGTGACTTTACAAGAATACAGGACTACAGACATGAAGAAAAATGAACAGGCCAGAAGGTACTGAGAAAAACCAGATGTACTCCATTTGATAGGGCCCAATGAGGTTCCCAGCACAGGACTGAAGGAATTACCCAAAGCCATCCCCAGACATTAGCTATTACATTCAATAATGCACAAAGGAAGGGTAAAGTTCCCAAAGGACCACGAAGAAGCAGAAACAGTCTGCAACTTCAAAAGAAGTGAGTCTGAGTGAAGAAACTGCAAACCGCTCCACTTCTCTGTTATACCCAGGAAGATGTGGAAACAAGGTAATCATCACAGGAGCACCTGAAGAGTTAGGTGCCAGGAAATAATCCAAATGTCAGAGTCGGGAAACTTCTTTTTTGCTACGGCAGCTGGCCTTCTAAAGAAGGGAAAAGCAGTTCTGCTGGAAGGTATCTAGAAGCCATTGTAGACTATAACAAATACAATAGTGGTATTTTAAAAAGGTTTTATGTCTTGCCAGGAGTATAACAGGAATGCCACACATAAAGCAGCCTTTCAATTTTTCTCCACTCTCAAGAAACTCCCAAAAAAGGCAAAAGAAAAAAAAAAAAAAAAAAAAAAAAAAAAGGAAATTCACAGTAAATGCAACTCTGTCTTGTCATCTTACTGATCTGGGGAGCACCAAGTGTTAGCCCTGCCAACAAAGATACATACTGAACGCTGCTGGGTCAGACAGAAAGCAATAACACTGCATCTTCTGGAGGAGACAAACCTCCCAGACCATAAGGGCATCTTCTTGTTTCTGCTTCTCTCAAATTCTTTAGCATAGGACAGAAAGGCTACAGTGTGTACAACACATGAATTTTTCAGAGTATTTAATCTTTCAGCAAGAATCAGTCTACCTTTTTCAGAATGATTATCATGTTATTTGCACATTTAAACAAAGATGAGCTTACTTTCTGTCAGCCTTTTGGACACTCAGTAACTCCTTAATTAAGAAGAACCTAGCAACATGGGATAGATCTTTTCTAGGTAAAAGTTTTACATTTTGTCTTCATGTAATTACTTTCTGTCATATGTAGGCCATAATTCATGCCAGTCTTTTATCTTTAATCCACAAAATGGAGTTAGAGTTATGTATTCTATGTGCTAGGAAAATGCTTGTGAAACATGTGTAGATTCTGTAGAATAAAACAATGTATTAAAACTGCATTTGAATTTAAGAGTACAACTTAATTATGGCACAACTGTTGTACAGACACCTAACACTGCCATTTACCAGTTTTTTGGTATAACTTAATTCTCAAAGTAGAATTTTGCTTTTACAGCAACTATTTGCCAGCACCTAAAAATGCACAGAACAATTTCCTTGGATGTCAAAGAATAAAAATCTTCAGTGTTCTGGGGAATAAAATGAATCTATCTTAAGGTTCAGCAACTGCTACCAATAAAATTGCTAAGTAATCTCTCAGTAGCAAAGGACTTTTTTTTTTTTTTTTTAAATCTTGATTATCATAAATCTCCCCATTTAATGCTCCTGCTTAAAAACATTTTAAGATACCTACCTGCGCAAATACTTTCTAGGAACCCATCAACGTGTTAAGGAATTCCAATTTTGGTTATGGAGAGAGAACATTTCCCCCAGACAAGCTCCCTATTATTTCAATCCCCTTACATTATTCACCTTATTATTAAATAGTATCATTAAAAGGTTTAAAATATCAAAACAAAACTTGCAAAACAAAAACTGAATTGGACTGGATATGTCCAGTATGCAGGCCTATTTTGTACCTCCAGCCGAATGCAATCCCTGTCTTCCCTGATGGAAGACTTCCCATTAGTGGGAATAGCTCCCACTGCTGCAGCACCACAACTCAATACGCAGGATACAAGACAGATGTTCAGCAACCACATATTCAAGGTGACACTGCCTTCTGCGCCGTAAAGCAATGCAGAGGCTCCTGCTCGTGAGATACCACAAGGAGATTTTGTTAACTAGTGTTATCCTCACCAGGAGAAAGCTCCCATTCATCCGAACACTCCAGAATCCCAAGGCGATGTAAAACAAGTTGCCCAGACCATGGAGTGCAGAGCAGAAACTGCAGTACCTCCATCCCTGTTGGATGATTTTATATTAGACATACTTTTAGTGAAGCTCAGTGCAAATTATTTTAGGCATGTTAATAAGTAAGTTAGGCTAAAGGTAATTCCACAAACACTACAGAATTAATGGTTACTAATCTCAGAAATGTAAATGCTGGATACAGACAGCTTCAGTCCTTGGGCTTCATGCTGCACAAAGTTGTCCAAAGCATGTGATGCCCACCCGAGACCAACCTGCAGCCACGCTTCACAGGCGGCAGTGGAAACATGCTCCAGCCTTGCAGCTCTGAATTCTGTCCCAGCTTCAACGATTAAAATCAGCCCCTTCTCGAGGAATTTGCAAGCCCACATGATGGCTTCCATATATCCACACACCGCGTACATAGCCAGACTGCTGCAGGAGGCAGGACACAGCACCTCCTTCACAAGAAGCACCAACGAAAGAAACCAGTTTGGGTTCTAAACACCCCAGTGCTATCACCTTTTAAAGGAGTTCCACCACACAGTGAATAAATTCATGGTGGAAACAAAGACTCTTGTCCTGACCACTGTGCTACCTTGTACACGATATCGCTGTTGTTGCTCTCTCACGTTCAGAATCTGCACCATAGCGCTGCCTTCACCCGTACTCGGCACTCTGCATACGGCAGCTTCAGGGAGCCTAGCAGTTATGGGGGCGGATGGCCCAGAAATAAGAGCTATGGGAAGACCAGAAAACATGCCTGCAGTGCACGTCCTTAAGACCACAGGAGAGAAACGGCTGAGCGCAGAGAAATAAGGCTGCACGGGAGAATCGCGGCTGAGGATGAGGACACTGAGCTGAGCGGAGCGGTTGGATGGAAGAAACCCAGGCTCTCCAGAACTGCTGTATCTGTCTGCAGGCTTAAAGGTATGCAAGGAGCCCTCCCAAATACACTCACTAGTGTAAGTGCTAAATCCACAGCAACTTCTGCCTCCAAGAAACATGTAAAGCCTTCTGGGTTTACATTCCAGTGTGCGGAGGGCGTCCCTGCAGCACACCAGCTATTTTATTTATATCCTTCAAAATAGTCAAGAATTCTCAGCCTGAGGATCAGAATACGTGGAGACAAGGCTGTTTACATCAAAGACCAGGTCCATGCTGACGCATATGGGGTCACCCAGAAAAATCCCAGTTAGTGCATCACTTAGGATATGCAGAAAATGTAAAAGAGTTGGTTACACCTATAAAATGGAAGTCTGACATGTTTCAGTAATAAATAACTTCACTTACGAAAGATGAAGGGTTATTCAGAGCAGGTTCAGAGAAGGAAAAAAAAAAAAAAAAAAAAAAAAAAGCCCTTCTGGTTTAACTAATAGATTTGTGGTAATTTTGTAACACAAATACAGAGACCAATGTGTATCTCAGCCACTACTACACGCCTTCCACTCATCTCTGTTACCATATTACAGGTAAATATTATTTGTCCACATTCACTTTTCCTTTCTCAAAGATTTTAGATTTTTTCTTTTCAAACAATCAAAACTGTTTTACCTTTTGCATTTGTCGCTTCTGTTTACAAAAGAAATACTCTGCATTTATACTAATCTTTGGCTTTTTTTATACTTAGCTTTGTTTTGAAGCAGAATTCTTAAGTTTATCTGACACACATTCCAATGGTAAGCTTTATCAGAAGTCTGAACTTTGTTCAGATGTTTATTTTAAAAGATTTCAGCAGCCACACAGCTTTGTTTAGATGTGAACTTTCTTCCCATTCCTGATTCTCTCCTCCACTATCGTCTCCCATCAGACTATCACCAGAACAATCACTTAACTCTTGTATAATGACTCTGGTTTCTCCTCATGCAGATATTTTTCCACAACCCCATTCATCATCCTGCACCTATTCTGAAGTTACAGCGCATGATATATGATGGTTTTGAGTACCAGACAGGCTTTTTTTAGCTCACTACGAATAAGTAAACAGAAAATGCATTTTTTGTTGATAACTCCAAGCAAACACCTAGAGGATTATCTATATTCAGGCAATTAGTCCTGCCTTCTAGCCCTATCACCAAAGTTGCTGTGGAAATTAATTTGCAGCACTTTATTCTTTGCTAACAAAGGATAAAGAACCAGCCAAATGCACCAGGTCTGGCTCGACTACCAACAAACAGGTAACTGACTACCTGTTGTGGCTACCCGAGATGCCACGCGGCGTCTGATACGTGACGTGGGACATGGAGGAGACTTACACCCCTCTGAGGTGGGGTGTCAGGCGCGTGGGGTGCTCTGAGGCATCTCAAGGGACACCAGGACCAGAACAAACCACAGGGTATTATAGTGGTCTGTTCGCTCTCCCCACTGCCCTCCTCAAACTGAATCCCAGTGAGGTGACAGTACCACAGAATGACATGTGGTTTGTTAACTAGACAAAAAGAATAAAAAGGAACTTAGCATAACCAGGAAACAGGCAATGAACAGTTAAAAGCTAAGGTTTGGATAGGGAGACATGCCAGAAACTTGCACCCAGTGTCACGTTCAATAGCTTGGATAATTGTTTGTGGTGTTGCATTTATACAATGTGAACAAAAGACAACACCGATAATGATATCAAATATGAATTAAAGGTAAAACAATACTCTGCATGGTAAAATTAAATAAAATATTAATTTCATTCAACGTTGAACTTAAAATGTTAATGCTGACACTAACCTAAGCAGGTAATACATGTTCCTTTGTGTTAGGAAAATGAAGCTCATCGTTAGATTTCAAAGTCATTTTCAAGACTACCGAGCTAGTATATTAGCAAGGCCCATGGACATCCACAGCCCACCACCTCTCCACATCAACATCCTAAAAACACTGCGCTCTGTTTCAGGGGCTGCATTCCCTGCAGATGTGCAGACAGGCTCAGACACTCAGCGCTACCTGCGAGCCTGCTGTGTGTGCGCAGTCCCGCTGCTCTTCAAGGACCTCCTTACATAACCAGGGTCGGCAGCATCTGCCAGCAGCATATCAGTAGTCCTTAAAAGATTTCTTTTCACTGGTTGGGGGTTGACTTACAGCAGTGTCAGCTTTCACACTGTTTATAAACTTACATTTTAGTTTATTTCAGCAGCAGCAAAGTCCTACTTCATGCCTTGGCTTTTGGTTTTCCTACCTTCCCAGCACCTTACCTCGGTACCCATGCCTCTCAAATATCACTTTATCATCACACATTTTAGATGAAAACAAAGTATTAGCACAGAATTAGGTTGTGTTGGTGTAATGTGATTAAGCACCACAACAATAAGGCGAAAAAAAAAATAAAAAGAAACTAAAAATGACCAGGAAGAAACACACAGAGAGAAGAAAACTTTTTGACAGTTTAATAGAGCAAACGGGAGGATTCCTCCGCCTCCAGCAGACCAGGCCCCGTGAGGGCACACAGCGTCACCCCGCGGGGCGCTCCCCGGGCCGCCGTTCCGCCGGTGGCCCCGCGCAGGTCCTCCGCCG
>VXAV01006377.1:53013-100044 GCA_013399715.1 Alectura lathami | reverse complement strand
CCCCCCTCAGGCCCCAGAGCCCCGCCGGGAGCCGGGCCGCGGCCGGGCGGGAGCGGGGAGAAGGGGAGCCCTGGGCGGGTACGGGTACCCCTCAGGCTTCACCCCTCGCCTTTACTGCCTCTGGCAGCGCGGGGGCTCGCAAAATGTCGGGGCACCAGCAGGCGCCGTGAGGTGACACCGAGCAGGTGAGGTGACCTCCGCCTCGGGGAAGGGGGCTTTCATCGCGGCTGTCAGCAGCGCAGGTCAGCCCCCTGGTCTCTCTCTCTTTTATTTATTTATTTTTTTTCTCCTTCATACACCCAGTTTTCAGTCAATATTCTCCAAAAGATGCAGGGGGAAGGCCTCACACTGACTCTAAGGGAGGGACAACCCAGCCTGGGACACAGCACCTGTGGAAGACATGTATGTATGTATGTATGTATGTGTGTATGTATGTATGTATGTTTTCACTTTGTGAAGGAAGCCTGATGCACAGACTGTGAACATTAAGTGGACTGAGGAACTGGCACTCCAGTATTAGGACATTAATCGAAAAAAATCATAGATTTCAAGATGCTACTTTTCTTCACAACAGGATGGCGTCTTTGAAGCAATTCCAGAGTAATTCAAGTTGGGTCGCTATCGAAACCTTCCTGATTTTTTACATAGATTAGATTTCCTAAAAACTCTGCTGTGCTATACAGCCTTTCTACCACAAGAGTTTAAACTCCAACACGGAGCTGAAACAGAGCAAACTGAGAAAAGCAGAAAAAAAAATCTTGGTAGATAGTGTGGCTTTTTGTTTGGTATAAAGGATTCATACCATCGTGTAACACCTGTAGGCTGTTACAGCGGGCAACACTAGCGTTTTATTTGGAAAACTGGAAATCTTCCACCTTTTTTTATAGGTGAATAGAAGTGCTGGCCAGCCTTGTTGTTTGAGAGATGATACACTGTTAACTATATTCTGATTCCTATCTTGGCTTCTTCCTCAACACCATTTAAATTCCAGTCTTAACCTTATCTCAGCAAGGACTTAGGGAAAAGTAGGACAGCCAACAGCACGAAAGTACAAGTCCCTCCACATCTTTTAAAGTTATGTCTAGCTTATTTGAAAGAAGCTGTAACCATATCTTTGTAGTAATTTCACACCATCTAGTTAGCAAAATACAAACTTGTAGTGCTCACAAAGTTCAGTTACTACCTTTGGAAAAAATTAAAAACTTGTAACTATTCTGCAAGTATCTACATTATTTTTCTCATTTGGTCTTAAACCACAACCTTATTGTCAGCTGCAGATCAACAGTTCTGGTGCTTTCCCGATACATCACTGTGCCATCACGAGGATCAAACAAACTGAGAAAAACTAATCAAAATAGCAACATTTCTGTTTTGACAATGCTTGGAAAGATGGCAGAGAAAGCCTGAATGGAGTGTTTGCAAAAATAATCGTGCAAGCATTAGGTAAATCTGGTGCTATTTTCAGCCTGTGCTTATTAATCATTTAAAGCAGATGATTGGAGTACCATTTGAAGAGCATTAGCTGTGCATTCTTACTCAGTGCATGCAAACACATTCGACTAATAATTCTGCGCTGCATAAAAACATTACATCCCACGGACTATTTTCACAGAAGTATAAAATTCCCTGCCTAGCCACACCTTGTTAAACACTGAGGATCACAGAGCAGAGCTCTGGATTCGAGTATTACATGGGACAGTCCCTGAGCATATGACGTGTCTCATCTGAACATCCACAGCTGGTCAGCTGTTGCAGCTGGGGCTAATAACTGCAGAGCAGCACAAACAGTAACTGAAGGCACTCAGCCCCTGTGGCTGATTTTCAAATGACGGTGGAACAGCAAAAGTGCATGGCTGTTTATCACTTGTGATAAACAGTGAAAGACAGAGCAACTTTCTTTGTTTTACTCTCTTCTGTCTACGAAAATCTTTTCCCATGAAAGCATAGATAATATCATATATAATTTCTGACAGCTGTAGTTTTTATAGAGAATACATGACAGTTTCACTGTCTTTCTCTAGATATCTTTCTTTTGCTACAGTATTTCTTGGAACTCAGCCTCTTACATACAGATTTTAATAAAACTGCAAGATAAAGCATGCTGCTTCATCATAGCAGCTTCCACTAATTTGTTACACTTCCCTAAATTTGTTACACTGTATCTCGGGTTTAGACACTCCTTTAAATTCCTCATCATTTTCCTGTTTAATCAGGGAATATATACATAGTGGAGGTGATCTACTTTGTCAAAATAATATGAGGAGCAGAAATCATACAATCACCAAACACTCTGGCACTATGCATGCCTTAAGTCTGAACGATCTAATAATGAATTGTACTTGTCAGACAGTTCTTCTGAGGTGTCAGCTTCACATGATTTTCACAACCTAGAGCTTAATCTCCATGCTACCAAAACAGAGGAGGAATTTCAAGCACATTTCAGAAGGAAGGGGATAAGGGATGACAATTCAGTTGCTTACAGTTTGGCTGTAATTCCGTAAGTATGAAATAGCCATACTTCGTATTTCAGTGCACTTTATGAAATTTCTAAAACAGATGTATATAAAGCATAGTGATGTTGGTTTTGTATCAAACATGCATAGCTTCTTCTGCCCCAAGGAATCCATATGCACGTAGAGTTTACCTTTGCAGCGTTGCTGGTGCCAGATGGAACACTAAAAATGGAAGTGAAGAATGCTTATCTGCCAAAAATGCAGTAATACACAGATTAAGAGAGCAAAACGCAACCGTAAAACTTGTCATCATTCTTCACCAAGCAGGCAGAAATGTTGCGTGAGGAGTCTTTACACAACAATACAGGGCTTTGTGAAATACGAGGACCAGGAAGGGTGTTTGGAGGACCAGTATCCAGCTTACAGCCACGAAGTCCTACGCTTTTAACAGAGTCGGACATTTAATTACGAGAACGTTCAGGCGCAGCCTTAGTTGCTCTTA
The DNA here is from genome assembly GCA_013399715.1 of Alectura lathami. Lineage (NCBI taxonomy): Eukaryota > Metazoa > Chordata > Aves > Galliformes > Megapodiidae > Alectura > Alectura lathami. The sequence goes on along the minus strand of VXAV01006377.1, from coordinate 97,089 downwards.
CAAGAAAACTCTCATGGTATCATATGCCACCAAGCTATGGCGTAAGGCCAGAATCTGATACAGCAGAAAGCATATCCCCGTGAATCACCGGTGTGATCTCCTGCAGTAATTTCACACCCTCACACCGCAGTCTCCCAGTCAAAAGCCAACCAGTCCTACACCTCTGTTGTTTCTAGAGCCTGAGTAACGCCAGACAAAGCCTGTGACAGGAACACGTTCTCTGACGTCGCCACGCGGTTCTGTAGCAGTCAGCTTGTCACAGTTCTGCATGATGAAGTTGCTTTTCACGTTAAACATCTGCATGTCATATACACTGCAAGAAAAACTAGAAGATAACAAAAATCTGTCCTTCACTTTGTTTAAGAAACAAAAAGCAAAAAATAGATTTACCAGAGGGTTATTTGGTGCATTGGGATATTCTGCTGCTATTATTTCACTGTTCAAATTCAGCAACAAAGCAAAAAGAGCTGGGGTCAAGTGCAAAATGCATATTCTGTTTATACCTACATGAAATGCCCTTGAAATGGCCTAGATCCAGCTGTGCAAACCGCAGAGAGACTTTCACCTGGTGTTAGCAGCGGTTGCAGAGGCCGGACACAGGTTCTGAACGCAGTTCCTGTTTGCTGACCCTGCTAGCGTTTGTGGCCCTGGCTAGAAATAAGATTGACTGAAAGTTACCACTGATTTCTCTATAAAATAAACCTGGTGCTTCCCTGGCAAAAGGATTCTCAGACTATGCAATTTGTTAAATCTGACATAACATTTATTTTTCTGCTACCTGTTTGACTTGGGTTCCAAGACAAATATTGCTAGAGTGAAGTCGGCACTGGTTTGCCAGATCCTTAGTGCTAGCAGCAGAGATTTGGAATGGGAAGGATAATCAAATCCTTGGACATGGGATATGGGTCATTTCAGAAGTAAGAGTAAAATCCAAAAAAGCAGCAAAAACGTAAAGCAACATCTAAAGGTCAGTGCTGGAAAACAAGCTGACTATTGGCAAACTTGTCTCAACATTCCCATAAATTAAAAGTCAGTCCTTGCTTTCTACAGCAGCTTCCCAAGGGGAAACAGAATCATTGATTTAAATACTAGTTGTCCTCTGTGGCTTCAGTAGAATTTTCCAGAATAAATATTACTCAAAATCCCTGAAAGAAAATATTTATCAGTAACAGAACTCTTGTTGCAAACACAGATGGATTTAGCAAGGCAAACACATAATCTACAAATGGTCCCGGTGGTCACTGTTTAAATATGAGGTTTAGCTCACTGCTGTTTGAGTAAGAATTATGCATTGGCTTTGAGAATAACAACATTTTAGATTATCTTTTCTGAAGACCGAAGGATGTCAGTTACATTTTTGCTATTTTGTTGGAAGCCCCTTACCTTTTATATTTAAACTCTCAATGGAAAGCAGCATGAGGAAAAGGCAAATCTGCCAACATACATTTTAAGCAAGTGATGGCTTTAATTGATAGATGGCAAAAAAAAAAAAAAAATCAGAAAGCCCTCAGGAGAGCCCATGTCACTGCAAAAGGAAGTTAACAGTACTGTTGGACCTCCCTGCAATTTATCAACATGAAGTCCGCGTTTTCACTTCTTCAGCTTCTGGCCAGTACTTCTGCTCATGAATATAGTACTGATTTCTCCAAAGCTCTCTATAAATAGGAACTTTGAATCTCGTAGCAATTAGTACAAATGAGCTCTGAGGTGCGGCAAACGTAAGCATTCCTGTCAGACATGGACAGACTTGGGTACCTCCAAGCCTACTTGCAAATTAATCCCACAGTTACCTGCACGTCTGCTACGATGCGTCTGTAGTTAACTGTGCAAGGAAATGGCAGCAGCAACATCCTTCACATTCTCGGCATGTACGGCCACAGCGTTCGTGTGTGATCTCACCAGCAGGCTTCAATTCGTAAAAGTGGGAGTTCTTAGCAGGGCCTACCCTGCACGTTTAGTGTGTCATCATGATTACACAGGCTTATATTCACTCTGCTTAAGTGATGCTGAGTTTCTGGAGCATTCCTCCTCAACTCCAGAGCGTGTGCACACATATACACAGAGAGAATCAAAAGAGAAATAAATTCACCCAGAAGGCTTTACAGGTTTCCTAAGACCTCTTCAGTATCACTGTTTGCATCTTCCCAGTCATTACCTGGAGAGGAGGTTAAGGTGCCTACACACCTACCTCAGGAACTTCAGTAGGACTGATCTCTTGTACTGTTTTGTAGGTTGTTCCACATACCTGTCTAATGATCTTGGGCATGCATTCTAGCGATGAGTGCAAACAGCGGAAAGGAAAAATGTGGGCATGGGATACATTCTGGATGGAAAACGTACAAGCCTTTTTGCTTGTTTTTGTTTGCTTTCTCTTTTTCATTTAGTTTTTTTGTTTTGTTTTGTTTTCTCGCAGCATTTCAGCAACATATTGATTTATATTTATCTGAAACTTTGAGGTAAAAAAAATACTCCCAGTTTAACACTACTTTTAATTTATTCTCAAACAATAATTTCTGATTTTATTTGCATCAGCATAAATTTATAGGGTCAACTGACTACTCCAAATTTGAGAGAAAAAAAAAACATCCAAACAGGTTCTGTATTAGTAAGGTTTGGGTGGCCTTATGCAGGGACGGGACCTGTCCTCTGCTCGGCAGTGGTGGGACTCCCGGAGTGCAGGCTCCAGTGCTGGTGGGCTCCCAGTGCAGGAGAGGCAAGAGCTGACTGGAGCGAGTTCAGCAAGGTGTCATGGGGACAGCTAAGGGACTGGAGCACCCATCACATGCGGAAAGGTTTTGCAAGGAGAAAGAACGCTCAGGGGAGTCTTTCAGGTGTGACTGTGGGAGGGAACAAAGTCGACGGAGCCACGCTCATCTCCATGGTGCCCAGTGACAGCACAAGAGGCGATGGGTACAAACTGAAATACAGGAAATTCCACCTAAACATGAAAACCAACAAAAATCACAGCTTTTCTTACCGCTGCACAGAGTGCCAAGAGAGGTTTTGGCGTCTCCATCCTTAGAAATACTCAGAACCCAACTGGACACAGACCTGGGCAACCTGCTGCGGTTGGACGTGCTTTGAGCAGGGACGTGGAGGTGCCATCCAGCCCCAGCTGTTCTGCGTCCACAGAGATGAATGAAATTAGCCTCCCCTCCACCACCTCGATTCAACAGACCTGTTGAAATTTATTTCAACAAGTGTCGAATGGCAGCATATCACACAAAGATACCCCACCCACCTCGCTGGGAAAAAAAAAAAAAATGTAAAATTTAATTACCTCTTAGCATGGTTTAGGCTTTTTCTTATGAGTTTGTGACATCCTTCCATAAACAAGTCACTGGGAGAAGTAAAATATTATCCTCCAAAGATGGAATTTGCATGTTTTAGGTTTCACTTCAGTGCTGATGCAAATGATACTCTGCTGCTAGTCTGCTATCGCTTCTGGGCTGATGCATATTCTGTCCTCATTCACAAATGCTATCTGATGAGGCAAATACTACTTTTGTATATTATATTACAATGTATATATCTCACCAAAATAAGCAAGATTTTCTGAATGGATAGCAGAGGAAACAAATCCTAATGTGCAGAACTTCCTGAGCGTGGCAGCTAAAAATGTTGCTACACACACCTTGCTGTCCTAATTGTGCCCAGAAAGCGGGGATCTCAGCAGCAGGGATGAATTGGGATGTGCTGGAAAGCAAAAGCTAGAACAGCATCTGCATAGGCTGTGGTGTGCGGTCTGGTGTCCTCCCACGACGCTCTGGTCAAACAATTCTGGGATGACTGGCAAGGCTAAAACCCCCTGAGCCTTGGAGAAAGCCCCGCGTTTGCCATTTGATTACTTGTTTGCTCCAGGAATGAGCTGTAGCAAGTCCTTCTTCCCCAGCACAGCTCTTCCGGTCACTAAAACTGTTCCCTTACCTTCTCTGTTGGTGCAAAGGAGCAAGGCTTTGCACGAAGCGGAGGCACCAAAGACGGGCAGCGGAGCAAGGAGGGCAAAGCTAGGTCTTGTAAATGAAGCCACCACTGCTCCCCTGAGTTTTCTGTTGTCTCTGGTTTATTTCTTGGGCAGACTGGTTCATAGTTAAATACATATTGGATTCAATCTGATGTGAGATCACAATAAGGAAAATCCAGAAACTTCTGCCCTAAGGTAAACGCAAAAGCTTGCGATCAGGCAGCAAATCAACTCAATGCACAAAGCACCATCTTCCCAAATACTGTGATCATTGCAATCTGCAAATAAGCACAGAGGGCAGTCTTCAGTGTATGTTCAGTCATGTAAGAGCAAGGAGAGCAAGTCTAACTGAATATACATCTGAAGAAAGGTTGGTTTATTACAGTGGACATCAGAAGACACTTAAAGGAAAAGCAACTGTCTCTCATAGCACAGCAAAAAGGTACAAACATCTTCAGCTGTTCCTTAAAACTGCCCAAAGACTACGTGTGCGCCGCACTTACTTTCAGTGAACTGCAATGGCATACATTAATCACAAAGTCTGTGCTAAAGCAGTAATTACTGCAGAGTTCTACAGTTGTAAGGAGGTGTTCAAGTAGCTGCACGTCATACAGATTAATATTCTTTTCATTATATTAATTTACTGGAATCTGAATAAAAATGAACCTAGACAGCAGCATGCTCTTCAAGTTGGCAGTTGTAGCGGTTCCTCAGTGCTAGGCACACATAAGAAAGCTTCACCAATCTCTCGTCTTTTTGCCCCCTCTCCTATTCATTTATCATATGGTTACAGTAAAAACAGCAGGGAAATGAATTATGCATATTTTTTAGCACACTGAAAAGTTAATGAAAAGTTAAATACAACTTACGTGTGTGATTGCACAAAGCACTTATTTGACCTTGCTAAGCTTTAAAAGGCATTCTAAGATTAGCCTGGCATGTATTTCAAGTGTACAAAAAATACAAAATTGGTTCTTAAAATACTAGTACAGACCGTTTCATGCCTAAATCCGCATTATGTTCAGTGTATTTATAGGAAGTGACTCAACTTTAAAGTGGGTAAAGACAAGTAACCCTCCTTTATATATATATATTTAATTATTTATTTATTTTTGTGGAAGAGTAGTGCACATCTATTCAGATGCTACCTTGTCAAGCTACAACCTTCAATAAATTACGATTTGCATGGGAATGAACAAAGACTAGGCCAAAGTTTCCATGTACCAGTTTTTGTCAAAGCGAACTGTACCACACTGCAGCAACACCAGTTTACTGTTGAGCAAATATTTGGGGCTGGGGGGGCAGGAAGAGTTTCAGGATTTGCATACAAGCTCGAGAGCCCCAGAAACTCAGGATAACACTTTCATCCTCCAGCTCACTTTTGCTTTTCCATCATTTGTTACATCTCAATGTTGTGCCTTTATTCTCTTGTTTAACCACAGGGGAAAGCAAATTACATGGAAGTGAACAGATAGACTAAGGGCAGAACAAACTCCCTTACCTCCAGCAATACATTAGCAAAACAAAAATAGAATGTTTTATTCGGTGCTTTATTTCCTGTTGTTGCAGGACTCTGCACTTCAAGATCTGACATACCGTGCTGTACCAACTCACTAGCCCCAAGAAGACAATTGTAGGAGTTGCTTGATTTTACCCATTTGTGAAAGAGACAATATGTTAAGGATTTTTTTAAAAAAATCATGTTTATCTTGATATTTCTAAGAAGCTTCAAGGTCAGCAAGTTTGTTATTGTACTTGAGATACAGATGTTTCACTAATTCAGCTCTCCTGTGCTGAGAACTCCTGCACTATGGTTCAGCCTCTGCTGCTGGAGGTGCGTCAGGTCCAGGTGTCCTTCCACTGACAAGCTTTGTCCAAAGAACGGGAGGATGAGGGCTGCTACACTGTTGTGTCTCAGAATGGTAAATATAAGTGCGCTGTGGGAAGTGATTTTTGATATCAATGATCTACTAGAGAATACTAGAGAAAACACAATGTCCAACAGGAAACCATAAATGGCACCCAGGCAGGTACATGTGTATCAGAAACCACAGTCCTTCTCTCAAACCCTTACTAACTTGCTAAGGACATTAAAACCCTGAGAACATCACTAATTAAATAATAATAAAAAAATTAGTTCCATGTAAGAATTCACTTTTCTTGATTACATCTATATTTCCCCCCTCTTTTGTGTTTGTACTCATCATTGTATGCTATTGCATTATGAAATTCCTGATTTCCAAAGTATACATTCCCAGTCAAGTTGCATAAGTCTGACCACCAGCTACAAAGATTTATTCTGCCAGATGCACCTATTTCTCTAAAGTTCTCTACTTTCACTGCCTCTGAATTAGTGTAACACACCACAGCTTTTTGGTGGCTTTACTACCAGCCATTTAATCATGGCATCTTTAATCACGACATTAAATCTATCCAAAAATTATATTTAATGCAATATTCAACAGTCTGCTGATTAAGCAGAGCTTCTTACTGAAAGCTGACAGCAATTCTTCCAGAGGTACCTGGGCTTCCTACTAATCTCAAAAACACCCGAAGTGCCGCTTCTCAGCTTTCTTCGGAAAACCACCGACGCACCAAGATCTGTCTGCTTCAGAAGCTGCCTCTTGATTCTCAGCATAATGCCACTGAGCTGTGGTGCCCAGGCAGGCATCCTGCAAGATGCCCTTACACTTTTCTGTGCAGCATCCCATGACTTCCTGGATATGCAGCAGTCGTGCAAATTAACTGATCTTCAGGCAACATTGCTACAGATTTATTTTTGAAAGGCAGGAACTAGGATTTTTGTTTCAGAAGCAAAAAAATGTAGTTTTAGCTGGACATGATCTCTTACATTCCGTAATGGGATGCTCTGTCTCCCTCTAGTTCACTGTCATTGCTCATACCTTCGATGATCAGAAGGGAAGTCTGAGTCTTGGCTGCACGTTTTATGTAATGATGCCCAGATAACATCACGATTGCTGACACTAACTGCTTTCACCACTGCGATTTCACTGTCCCAAATTCCGGCACTGGGGAGCAATTCCCTTCTGAAAACACCGGTGTCGCGGGTAGCCTTTCGTGCTGACACACCTGCTGAAAACACCTCCATTTTATAAATGGCAGGAGGATGTTTATGTGAACAGAGATACAGTATTGCTCGGAGAAGATCTTTACAGGTTAAGGAATATATTCGACAAAGCTGGAAAAATTTCTGAACCAGTCCTGGACTATTGTAATGAGACATGAGCAGGTGGAAAATTCCATTAACCTTACAGCTCTGCAGTTTGTTTAGAGCCCAGGACTGGAATTCATTTGCTTTCTTTTGTTAAGATCCCATCGTGGTCACACAGGGTTTCACGTTAGTACAGCACAGTTCTTGGTTTGCATTCCCTGTCAACCTGGTGTTACCACCCTCCCCCCAAACAAACAAACCACTGGAATTGCCTTCTACTGATAACATCCAGTGTCATACGGGAAAGTGCTGTAACACAACTGCTGCTACAACTACCAAATATTTAATGACTCTTTGATGGGAATGATGCATTTTTAAAAAAAGTGTTTCCTACTGCAAGTAAAGTAGCTTTAAATAGGCAATATTTTAGGCATATTATTACATAGGGATATTAAAGTCTTAAATATTTTATTATTGCCCATGTGAATTATTTTGGCTTCTTGCTACTCTTAACACCCTAAAGCCATTTGCTTAAGGAGACAGTTTTGCAATAAGGACTTATTGGACTACATACACTCTGTGCTTCCTTTCCTTCATCTTTTTTTTCTTTGTTATATACATTTGCATGAAAATCTTTCACTTTGTTCTGGCTTCGTTCCTTTTTTCTTCCTCCTATTATGACAGAAACCATTTAAGAATTAACGTGCTGCCAGCCTTGGGACTCCTTGGTCAGTTTCTTTATTTTGCTTTGACACCATGTAACAAAGGTTCACACTCTGAACGGCAGCTTTGGGAGGAATACAGCAGGGCTGATGCTTTGCCACTGAGCTAAGCCGAAAGCAGGACAAGACCCACAGGCTGCAAGTTAATGCATTGATGTCTGAAAACGCTAACCTACAAAATAATCAGCCTTAAAAGAAATCATGTTCTTCCCCCGCAACGCCGCTGCTCACGTCACATATGCCTGATGTAGCTCACAACAAAAGCCACAGCTTCATTTTGCAACCCATGCACATCACCAAAACAATTCAGACATGGAAATTCACTCAGGAAAAACCGAGCACCAAGGCTTCAAAGAGACCCTTAATAGTTAAAAATATAAATATACATTACTGAACCGTCAGCTGCAAAACGTTATTTGGAAAACAGTGATGTAACATCACTACCATCTGCGACCCTTAAGAACTTCCAGGTGTGTCAGTGATGGGAAGAAAACAAAGATGTTAAGACTGGACCCACAGGCAGCAATCACCTTGTCCAGCCCTTGAGGTTCAGCTCAGAGCCCAGGCCTGCTTTGAACACAGTAACGCCTCCAGTCCTTGCATAAGAAACAAGAACACAAGTGCAGGAAAAGACACATCTGAGCAGCAAGTCATCAAAACAAGCTCACCACCCAAGAATGTTGGAGCGTGCAGCATAGCAGCACAGAGGAATAGGGGAAAGGGAAGCAGCGCTTTCAGATCATTAGTGTACTGCTGTGCCTCTCTACCAAACCTACCTTGATTGTAGGCCTCTTCCTCCACTAAGAAACCAGCAGAAAATATTATTTCTCTCAATAATAGAGAACAGGGCTAAATATCTGGCAATTTTTTAGCAAGAGCGCTGTCATTCTTCACGACATGCCATTTGTGTTTGTATTTTGCACTTGATGATACTGCCATAAAAATGCCATTTGGACAGACCGTTAAGTCTAGGTTTGTGCTGCCTGTCTGGAAAGTTTTCTTCTTTCTTTAATGTGGAAAATTAATGATATTGGTTCTCTGCTACTTTCCTTGGTGGAAGGAGGAAGCCTCTTTCGATTACACATAGCCTGAAGGAGGGTTTTTGGGAGTGGAGCGGAAGAGGTGCAAGGCCTTCTGTAAGAACTGAGCTTCAGAATTGCACAGTGTAAAAGGAACGAAGGCACTGGACATGGTGTAGTAAAAAAATATTAATCCTGCAGTACTGACCATCAATACAATTGAAAGGTTGTGCACAAATGCAGATGCTCTGATACCATTCCACAGCTAGGGAAATATCCTCACATAACTATTCATTTATAATGTAGTAGAAGTAAGAGACATTTTGAATTCTCTTCTTCAAACATACTTCTGATTTTATTTTAGGATGGGAAAGCAGAAACCCTTGTGGTTTTGTGCTTTTTTTTTTTTAAACCATTTAATTTGCTTTGTTGCTTTCAAACTGTAAGTTTATGCCACTGAAAGGAGAGCAAAACAGCTGAGAAAGACATTAGAAAAGAGCTCAGCAAAGGTGAACCCAGCACACTGATTTCTGTGCTAACTCATCTGGGGTGTCATGATCAGAAGACAGCTTTTCCCAGGCCTAGACAACTAATGGTATTGTCCAGTGATCTGCAGTACAGGCTACATGTTCCAATTTACTTTTCTTCTCTTAGCTGTCCTTTCAGGCAAGTAGCCATCATGCACATAGAAAAATATAACTTTTTTTTTTTTTTTGCTTTGTTTGTTTTGCTTGTTTATCCTCTTTCTGTGCCTTCAACACAGTCACTTTCATTCCTTCGGCAGCACTGATGGCTCAGTTAAATGCCGGGCATTTAACACCAGGTGAATGACAGATTATTGAAGGTACTCAAACACTGCCAGCAAAATCTGGTTTGTGCATGTAATAGCTGATAAACCACGTACAGAAGAGCAGAATAGCCTCCCATGTGTCTTCAAACACCGGTGTAACCCACCTCACCAGTATTTGTGCTGGCATGCTTCGTCCAGGTGACAACAGAACACAGTGAGATGTAGGATCAAAGAGCAAGCGCAATAAAAACATTTAAGGTGCAACAGAAACATTCAGATCAGGATACTGGGCATGTTATTACAGACATCTGAACAGAATATATGCCTTAGAACTAATACACAGTTTATTTTATTCTTCCCACAATAATTTTCATAGACAAGCTAATGGAAGGCTGGAATCGTAAATAATTTTCTGAAAACTTCAGTGTCAAAATAAATATAAAAAAATGGGTCAGAAAAGGCTTTGAGAGGTTTTCCCCAGCTCCATGAAGAACAATCTGTATCCTTGCAGGGGTGGATTATCCTTACCATCAGAAGGCTTTCCCTGATGCGTGGCCTAAATTCCCATCCAATTTAACTTAAGACTTCTGGAAGATGAGGTCATTACTATTCTCTTTGCAACTGCCATTTATTTATTTGAAGACTCACAGCATTTTACCCTCAGTCTTCTCTGCTGTAGACTAAACACGCCAGGTCTTTCAATCTTCCCTCATAGGTCATGATTCCCAGACCTTATTCCTGCTCCTGCGCACTGGATTCCCTCCAAATTGTCCATGTCTTCCTCACAGTATGGTCCCTGATACTGGACACAGGGCTCCAGCGGGAACACTCTCAGTACCCAGAAGGATCACTTTATCATCTTCCAGATGAGTCTTGTTTATGCAGCCAGGCGCTTGCTTTTAATTTTTGTAATTGTTTTGTTTAGCAAGGGTGGGAAACTATTGCTTCTTGTTTAATTACTAATCCATTGCATCTCCCTTTACCCTAAAGCTGTCGGTTTTAAGGAGCAAAGGCCTTGTTTTTTGTCCTGTTCAGCTGATACAGTAGTCAACTTTTCATCCTATAAACACCCACTGATCTTCAGGAACATTCAGGGTCCTTCATCCTTGTCTAGACAGTATCATGTCCATAAGCAGGATTTGCAGAACAAGATTGGAAATGAAATTTGCTGTTTCTTACTGTTTTCCCCTCCTCCCAGTTGCCCACACACCAAGATCCCACGATGCTGTCTGTGCTGTTAGTCACACGACACATGCTCTACCTCGAGATGTTGTTGCCTTCCCATTTGGGAAATTAATTACTGGAAAAGTAAAGGAAATCTGTCCTTCAGGTATACTGCAAGTGATACTCCTTGGAACTACCTTAGGCACAGATGTTTCGCTGTCACACTCGATCAAGTACAGCAAACAGCAAGTGCCACGGAGCGTTTTTACTTATTGGGGAGATTTTAGCAGCACTTTTGAATACTAAACAGAGCTGGGAACAAACTGAAAAATGAGGATGACATACAGAATTCCCTCATCTCTGATCCAAGAAAATCTTTAAAACTTTCAATATATTTAGGGGCAACTTTATCCTAAGTACATCCAAAAGGAATTTTAGAAGGCTTCTGAGAAGCCTTGTGACCCCTAATTAGAACTCTGTGCAGACAGAGACTGGAAATTAACTCAAATATCCAGACATACTGAAATAGGAACCTTTTTTTCCCCCAATTACATAAAAGCTATAATTACATTGGTTACATAAACATTTTAATTGGGGAAAACATTAGATAATTGAAGACATCCTCCCCCGATCCCAGTTAACCACCACTCAGCACAGCAAGAGTAAAATTAACTCAGCAAATAGTGTTCATGCTGTAAAGCTGCTTCCGCATGAGGATGGTACTGTGCTCTCCTTTCACTCCATCTTTGAAAGGAAGAAAGAAAACATCTGAGATTATCTTGAAGTTCACCTTTTGTTATGCAGTTGCATATATTTTTTTCCCCCTAATCTCTTTAATCAGTGTCAAGAGTCTATCTCGTAAGAAATCAGATAAGAAAAGACACACTGAGTAATTGCTCTGTGCTTAACCAGCAGTGACAAGGATACCTAGACTTCATCTTTGCTGAAGAACAGAGAAACACAGATATTCCGCATTGCAAAAGGGCTGCACACCTACTGTTCAGCTTGCAACATGATGAAAAACTGATTTTTTTTCCTTAAAACCAGTCTTCTCCCTGGGAGTTGCATGCAAAAGAATACCAGCATTCACTACATTACTGTGTGAAAGCAAAACAGAAATGCAGGTATCTGTCTGTTGCACACACTCACCTGAAGAAGGGAATAAAATTTCTGTGGCATTCAGCTAGTCTGACCCACCACCACAGTCTGACGTGTTCTAGGGAAAGATGGAGATTGGACCGGCAGGGAACGAGCAGCCCCGCTGCTGTCTGTGCACACAGATGTGCTGGCACATCTCAGCTAAGGGTGTTGCCAGTCTCGCTGGATATCAGGCTGTTGGTAAAAATGCTCTCAGGGGTGCCAGCTGGGATCGGCCAGGGAATTCCTTGCTGCTAGGAATGGGACAAGCATGGAATCGCTCTGAGCCCGAACCAGGTATACAGCAGGCGATGGTTTGAGATGGGGTGGGTAGAGGGAGGGAAGAGAGAAGAGCCATGTGTGAGGAAAAGGAGTTGTCTCCATTTTCCTTTTTTAAACCACAGCTGGATACAGCTACAGTAACAGATCTATTTTGTATCAGTGCCTTCAGTGCCGACAGCAAAAAGCTGCTGCAGCCGAGTCCAGCTGTTGCAGATCACAGGATGCTGCACACACTTCAGTGAGACAGAAACAGAGGTCACTGTCAGGTGAGAGGCGGCAGCAGAAGGTTAGCAGACTGCGTCAGGATTCAAGGATACAAACCCTGCCGAGCGCAGTAAGTGGTGCGACAGTTCTGCGAGTGCCCGGACAACATTCTTCTCCATGTGGAGAGAGGCAGTAGTGGTCCACGACCCAGCTTATATAATGAGCTATTTCAGAGAGATGTTAATTGAAGAACATAAATACTGAAGGGTATCACATCAAGCCCAACCCAGATGAAGCTACAGCAGTGCATTAGAAAAAAAAAAAAAAAAAAAAAAATTAGTAGGAAACTTCCCCACTTCAAGATCCCATGAGACAAATTCTTAATAAATTAATATTATCTAATACTAAAAATACCAAAAATGGATGTGGGAAAGAAAGGTAGAAAAAGTACAAGTTCACCCAAAGGGGTCACAACTTGTTCCCAAAATTCTGTCAGTATCTTTCAGAGATGAGACCATAGGCAACTAACAGAGCAGCAGCTGAAAGTAAAATTATACTTAATTCTGCTTACAACAAAAACAAACAAACAAAAAACAACAAAGAATTACATGCTGCTTACATAAAAAGTTGATGTAAGGCATTTTCAGAAGCATTTTCAGTAGTATTCTCTGATAAACTCTGGTCTCATTCCTCCATTACCTGTCCTAAGCAAGTACGCTTTTCCTTCTGCCAACCTGTACTGATCCCACTGCAGACAAACGGCATTTCCATCCTCGTGATACAAACTGGAGAAGGCGAGGGCACATCTGTTTCTGCTCCAGTCATTTGCAACACATGAGGAGTATGTATGTGACTGTGGACAGAAAACCATGGCCGATAAAGTAAGAGCAACAAGGAAGGAAAAAATAAAAAAGCAGTGAAGAAAGAAGGAAAAAGGAAGAATGGAGCCTAAGAAAGGAGGGAAGCTGAGGTGCAGCAGGGCGAGGGAATCACCATACACAACCCCCACACTGAGAGCAAGTGGAAGTGCTTTCTTATGCTGCTACCATTTACTTCCAGACCAAGCAACGTGAATACATACCTGCATTTTACTGAGATGAAAGAAATTCAGCTGGGTAACATTAAGGCAGAAGTAGAGCCATCTGTATCTGTTCCCATCTGAGGCACCAAGCATGCAGCATCCCTCCATTAAGGCGTGTCTACATACAAGTGTTATTGCAGGTGCAGCCTGGGCCTGCATTGCAGAAACTCCGTAAAAGCAATTCAACATTCTGTTGTCTTTTCCACCATGTTTTGTCCTTTTTTTTTTTTTTTTTTTAAAATGAGAAGACCAGACGCTCACAGGAAAGCAATGTTCCAGAGTTCTGTTGCACATGAAGTTATGGCGAAACAGGATGAGAAAGCACCATGCTTCATGTTTACCTTGCAGTCTGCCATCCTCTTGAAACAATGGCTTTTGCCTCCCTGTTTTCAGGCTGCTCTACAGAATATGGTATAAACTGTATGATTCCACAGACACCCTCAGAATCAGGCAGTGGGTAGGAGGAAGCTTGCCTTAAAGCCCACACTGCTGATTCACCAAGCCCCACGCAGCCTCACGCACACACTGAGCTAGCTTCAGGCCTACAGAAGCACAGTGTTGCCTTTGCTGACTCAGCCTCAAGACACTGCTGTGGTGATTATTTCGTGTGTGTGCCCTTTGCATAGGTCGTGAACTACGGGACACATACAGAGTTATCAGCAACGTTTTCCTTCATCCCTCTCCTGTGAATAATTCAAACCTGTTACTTCTGACAGTAAATTTCATCAGCATGCCGCAGTATTTTAACAGTGCATCGCAACCAGTGCTGTTCTACAGAACATCTTTGTAGAGAAAGCTCCGGCGTAAAGTCAAGGGAAAGGCCAATTTTCATCTCCAGCAGAAAGCAGTCATTTAATTTACAGAAAAGCCAAGAAAACCAGTTTCCCTATACCTCATGTGAAGAATGAGATTATCAGACTAAGGTCACGGAAAGCATTGCTCCTCCTCAAGGCAGATTATTTTTGACATTAAGCAGTATAAACATATTTGAGAACGAAAAAGGGTTCTGTTGAAGATTTTATCTGTTTGTAACTCAGGGGTGAATTCATAAATCTTGGCCAGGCTTTTCGTTCCCTGGAAAGCACATATACAATCCAATCCAGTCCTTACGCAGAACTTGGGCAGCCAACAGCCTTAGGAAAAAAGTTCCACATACACAAAATCATAAATCTCGAGTAACTCTTAAAATAAAAGGCAAGTAGATTGTCTCATTAAGAATGATGTTAAGTTATAGCCACTTGATGTCTTCATTTATTCTCCATAAAGAGTAAAGCAAAGTCATTCAGCCTATGATCAGCAATCTTACCTTCACAGAAGATGTAAGCTGAACATTTCTTACGTGATAAAAACAAGTCAATACAAGTGGAAGTCCTATCTGATTTCAGTGCCACTAAGTCAATAAGACGATAAACAAACTGACTTAAAGGGAAAAACAGAGGACAATATCCAATATTCCTTAAACTGAACAGCCCAGTGATTCAGTACGTTCAGGCACTGACACTTTTAATACTGATAAAAATAATTTTATGTAAGCTGTATGCCAGAGACTTGATTTACTTCAAATGAGTACTTACAGACTTCGGTACGGTTCAGTAAAGCACAGTAGTTACACAGAACGTTTATTTATAATTATTCCCACTAATATAGGGTTTTCCAGAAAAGAAAAAAAAAGCCTTGGTTTATATTCATAGTGTAAAGATGAAAACATGCAGCAATGGAAAAACATGCTAAGCAAGACTTGCTTATTCTTATTAAATGTGCCTCTGTTAATTCTCTTGTTTGCAGTTTACGTGATCCCGTTCTTAGGAAGCTAATAAAGGCACAGCAGTGAATGAGTTCAGAACGCTGTACAGCAGCAAGCTTCAACACTGCTGAGCATCACTACTGAAATGCAGTGAAACTTAAAAGTGACTTCAGCATCGAAAACTAGCCAAAACTATCCTCAAACTGTAAAAGGGTTGCCTGTTCCACTCATTGATACACAGGTTAACAGTAAAGCATTTGGCAAATTGTATTGACCACTATAAAAATTAAAAGGCCAACAAAAAATTAATGTAAAACGTGCTTTAAATCAGAAATCAAAGTAAACTGCCAAAAAAAATAAATCAATCAATAAAATCCCCGTAACTCGACAGTATCACAACCCAGTCATTAGCATTCAGTATGGACATTTTCAGATTTCAAGTTCCTTCAGGTTTCACCTGATCCACAGGGAGTGCTATGCATCATCTTCAGAAAATGTAGGGAAGTAAAGTACTCTGAACTCAGGGAAACAAGTTTGCAGATGAAGCAAAATTTATTGTTCCAACTGTTGAAGTCAGGGAGTATTTTAAAATCAACAACCACACAGTTTATGGAAATCCAGCCAGTATGAATGAACAAATCCAGGTAACCCTTCAATAAGTTTCAAAGCTATTGCAACAGGGTTTACATACCACAGAGCCTTGCAGGTAACCCATAGCTAGAAAATCAAAGATGCCCCCTGCATCAAGGACAGGCAGACAACAGCATCACTGAGGTACTAGTCCCATTTCTTTCAGGCAAATTCTGCATTGGTATCTAGGGTTCAGGAGCTGGACATTTTTTTGAACAGCTTTTACTGTATCGTAAGGTAATGCCATGAAAATACATAGTATTCCAAACCAAAGAGCAGCATATTAGACATGCACTGGTAGGAAACATCCTGTGTGCGGTTTGAGATGTTCTAACGTACCATACACACCCTGGATGTTAATCTAAAAGCATACTAATTTAATTTCATTTTTGTGGGAAAAAAGTCTACATGGTCTTATTCAGAAAAATGGAATTCTCAACATTCAGCTGTGGTTGGTATAACACGAACATATACAGTCTTCATGTTCAGGTTCTTCATAGAGATGTCCTTTGTGATCTCTGAACCAAAAAGAAAAAAGAAAACACAAAAGAGAAACAGAGGACAGTTAGTGCTGTTTTTACACGTATGCCCATCCATGCATTGCTTCTTCACGCGCAGTTCTGCCGGTTCCATCAAAGTGGGACTGGGACAGAAACGGCTCAGCTCCAACTCCCTCCTCTTACAGCACCGTGCGTTAAAGGAAGAGTCACCACAGGTCAGGCTCACCACGGCAAGACCTCAAGGAACTGTTCTAGGTTACAAGGGTTTTTTTCTGAAAGCAGCTCATGCGCACACAGAACAGAATCCATTCAGAACTCTGCTGTTCAGCGTGATAACATGAAGTCAGCAGCACAGCACAGCTCACTGAGAACCACAGTCCCCTGTAAGGGCTCTGCGATGGCCACGCAGGGCAGGCCAGAGATCCATCTCCTCCAGTACCCACCACAGCACGTTCATGAAGGAGCACAAGAAGCTGCAGACATTGAGTTGTATACGTTAGGCAGGACTGTAGTGGCATCTGCTAAAAACTAATGCTGCTATTTTGTCAGATATGCTTAAAGAGTTTTATACCCTACCAGATCAATTTAAGTCTTTTCATCTACTTTGGAACAGTAACTGGATTTAAACTCACTAATGAACCTTTTTTGTGGATATAGTGTATTTCTAACAGCCTGATTCAGGGTTTATAATTATTTATGAAACACTGCAGTCCTGTTGTGCAGCTGAAGAAATCATGCCCTACGACTACAAAGCTGGTCAGAACTGGAGACCCCTTAATACCTCTTGCCACTGGATTTTTTCCATGGAGTTGGATACTTGCTAGCTCAGTATTTCCCAACATCCACCAGCTGTAGCAAGCTACACCAATAGCAGAGCAGCTTGCTTTTGTTCCAAAGCTGTACCTCCCAGCACTCAAAACAATCTGAGTAACAAATCTACCAGAGGTCTCTTCACTGAGAAACTTCAAAGTGGTAACCACAAATACATAGACTGAAACCAAAGCAAAAGAAATGAGGGGGTTACTGTGCAGCTCTGCACACTAGAATCCCTACAGACAACACAAGCAAATAAAAGATAACTCTAAATTTTGGCACTGGTGTTAGCACAAGTGACAGATTAATAACATACAGAATATTTGGGTGTTTTCAGTGGAAACAATTTGGTAGTGTGCTGCACTGTGTCACAGTGCTGATGTCTGATATTCATCCTGCTCTAACTTGGGCTCACCTCCAGCTGACAAAGACCAACGCACCGTGCATGTGCTAGAGGAGGCAAATATAAGAAATGCATCGATGGAGGCTATGTAAAAGCAGTTTAGTTTTCAGTAACACCATGTCCAAGTGAAAATTGCTTCTGGAAATGGCAGCAACAAGTTTTGTTTCCATCTGACAGCATGTACATTCCTTCTAACATTAAGACCCTCATCTTTCCTTGAAAAGCATGTCCTAGTCCGAGCAGACAGTCTGCATCAAACTTCAAATGCCCTCAGTTGAATAACTGAGAAGTCCTCACGGATCCTGACGGTACCGTTTTTAAGGAGTCCTCTTCCAGTGCAGTGCTCTGCTTCGAGCAGCTGAATACCCACCTACAGAGCGAGGGGACAGAACCCAGTTCAGCAGCTGGGGCTCTGTTCCCTCGCTGACATTCCTCTGCTTTTCATGAAAGTAT
Organism: Alectura lathami; assembly: GCA_013399715.1. Lineage (NCBI taxonomy): Eukaryota > Metazoa > Chordata > Aves > Galliformes > Megapodiidae > Alectura > Alectura lathami. Next base: position 79,011 of record VXAV01006377.1, on the reverse strand, counting down.
TACAGCTCTCTGCAGGCAAAGTTACTGGGGTCTGCAGAAGCAGCCAAACTATGAACTTGGTCTTGAAGTTGTTTAGTTGTTGTTGCTGTTTAAACCACTGCACGACTGACAAGCTGCGTGATAAAAATGAAAAACAAACCAAAATCCCCGAATCCTGAGAAATGTGATATTGCATGAAGCTACTAGTTTCAACCGGAGTTAAGGCAATTATTACTTCCAGAAATTGGACATGTGATTCATCAAACTGTCAGGACATTCCTTTTTCCATGCTAGTCCCTCCAGTGGAAGGCTCTGCAGGTGCCACATCGGCACCCTCACCCGCGGGTCCTAACAGCTGCCTGCAGCTCCAGTGGTTCATCCTCGCCAGCAAGCAGTGCTCACCACTGACATTTGGTTGGACTTGATGCTTTTTGTAGGTCCCTTCCAAGTGAAGTATTCAGATTTCTAATGTGAACAATATTTTTCCAGTATTCCAAAACTGGAACAGATTTGTTTCTGAAAAGCTGGCAGCTTTTGTGCAGCACAGAGCAGATGCCCAGCTTCCTGTACCTGACATTTATGAAGGTAATGTTTTCAAAACTGATAACTCATTTTCCTCCAAGTGACTTTTTTCCTTTTTAAAAGGACATCAGCTTTCATAGCTCATTTCCACTGAACGATTCAAATGGTTAACAGCGAATGTGCTTTTATTACCGCCTCGTATCTTGAGAATAAACCATCAAAAAAGACTCACTTTTTGTTTCTGAATCAAGAACTCTGAAATATATTGAAAAAAGATAAATAAGGGATTACAAAATAACAACTATATACACAACCATTAATTGAACTAATGTTTTCCAGATGTAAAAAATAATTTGTTCCATATGCAGCATTTATCAAATAAAAAGATGCAAAGATAAAGTATGACTGCTTCAGTATTTATACCATAACAAAAGAGTTATGAAAAGAGCTGCACGGTGAGAATTAATCTAAGATAACAGAAGTATAACCGTACTGCACAAGCTTAAGTTGGCAACAAAAACACACCTCCAGGACCACGTTCTCCATCTTCAAAGCCTCAGAATGTCCAAGTGAGGTATTTAAGCCTTTGAAGACCCAACACAAACTGAATCATCATGAAAGATCAGTTTATACAACATTTAAAGCTTAGACAGTTCTGCAGAATTCAGACTACAAATGTGACAGTGACTCAGTTGATTTCCCTTTTAGGTAAAGGTATTTTAAAAATCCTTACTGAAAGTGATACTTAATGGCTGTATATTTTCCTGTTTTGTCAGTTACTTCATTCTTTAAAAGCTAGAAACTTTTATACAACATTTATTTTAGCATCTTAACTAAATCACATGCTGCTGTGAACTCATCTGCCCTCTAACAATGGCAGAAACTGAAAATCAAGAATTAAGAGCAACATCAATAACTCCTGCCTGGCTACATTCCTACTCTGCCAGGCTGTACAAATAAATTCATTGTTGTTTATGCAGCTGAAGTGTGATTGATACACTTGAGTTCCTACACCTTGTGCTGTTCCTAAACACTACAGTCTGGGCTTCTGTTCGTTACCTCATTCAGCACATTCTTCTCAGCATTAGCTCAAACCGTCACTTGAGAGTTTCATCAATATTTGTGACCTGCTGTACATACAAAAATGACTTTTGAAAAAAGAGAATTCAGGCCACATGACATAAAATACTACTGGTAATAAAAAANAAAAAAAAAAAAAAAAAAAAAAAAAACACCTTACTTGCTCTGATTCTAATTTTAATCTCTTCAACCCATTTGAGGAGCCATCCCAGTTTTAGTCAGCTGCACTCTTACCATCCTCATCTGCTGACAGGTACCTCCAGAGAAAACTCAGTCTCTCCTAAGATTTGAGAACTGGTTTAAATAGATGTCTAACTTCTGCACAGGTAGGCCATGATAAGTTAAGGTTCAGTGTGACGCATCCCTCCCAAACACCTTGTAAATCATGCTGCTGTGATCAAGTGGAGACAGAATTTTTCACATGATTTCCTCCAAAGCTGCATTTTCCTGACCATACAGAAACAACCAGTTGGATTTGCTTTTACTGTGTTGTTTCCGATCCATTCTTCCCCTCAAGTGATGTTCCAAATCATTCTCACCTCCACCTTTTTAGCACTGCAGGTGGCTACATCTTTACTTTTTCCTTTCTCATGCATAAGAAATTTCTGAGCCTCACCATCTGACTGTGTTTTTGGAAGAGTCTTTGACACCTCAGGTATGTGACTGTGATTAAAGTTTCCTGCGTCCGCATATTCTGAATGAACTGCAGCTGCCACGTCCAACCAAGTCTGACCCACTCAAACTGCTCTGAAATAAGATCTGATATTCTTTCCTCCCCACACTCTCTTTTTTGAAAAGGAAGAAAAAAAATATCTACAATAATACAAGTGTTACAGGACATTTTACAGGTTCTTAAAATATTCACGCTTCAGACTTATTTCTAGAAAGAGATTCGCTCTGAGCCTCAGCAGCACGTAACTGCCATCTCTGCTGCTGACTGACCTTTTCTTTCAAAAGGAAGAAACCTGCAAAAACTAGCTCTTGGCCAGTCCCTAAGGGGAATACATTAAAACTTAGAACTTGTGAATATATTTGTGCCCAAAGGATTTTATTAAATACATTACTGAATTACGTGGCAAAATTAGAAGCCCATGTGTGAATGGTATGCATTCAGTAATTCAGCTAGGTCTCAGCGAAGGGGTTACACTGGTTGCACCTCAACACAAACATGCAAGTACCCTTGAACAAGCAAAGCAAAAGTTTGTGCTTACCCTGAGTTTCTGCTTCATCCAGGAACAATTTTAGCCTCCTGCTTCTGAGCCCAAAAACTTTTGCTGTTTCATGCAGAAGACCACGGTACGTTAACCCATTCTGACCAACTGGGTTTTCCATTAGAAGAGTTCCCACTGTTCCTTTCTGACATTCTAAACAAGGAAAAGAGTTTGATAATTATTGATGTGCAGTGAGATTACTTCATCTGTCTTGGTAAACTAAGATTTAGAATTTGTTCTTCCTGTTAATGTCCATCTCTTGATAGTCCTTTGTAATTAGCCATACAAGCCTACCTACAGATACTCACTAAACAAGTTTATGAATTCAGAATCAGAACTGTAAATAATTATTAACAGCTTGACAAACAAAGGAAAGCCTTGCAGTATTCCCTGCCACGGTCAATTGGATAACCTGAAGTATTTCAACAGGACACGCAAACTGCTGACAACGACAGAAGCTCAAACCATTCTGATGATCAAAACCCCAGTGAAATGCACATTTTGTCCCAAGCAGGTTCCCAGTGGTGCCTGTAGGAATCCGCATGGACAGGCAGTCCAGAAGGGACTCGTAACAGAGCTGAGATTAGGAGTGGGTTTCCAAGAACCCAGCTTTTCCAATGAGGGGTTTCAGAGCAGAAGCAGCCTTGTGGATTAGCAGCTGGGAAACAATTACATGCACACATCTATGCTGCAGATCAGGCGAGTAGTACAGCTCCTCTGGCTTTCAGACGGCACCCAGAAACGTTCTACAGGCTGCTTACAATGTCCAGGTAAAGAGCTGGCTCCTCCTTCACCTCTCTATTCACTTCTGGTCAGTTTTAGACTCAGCATTTTAAAATACAGCATCACAGGTGATCTGATTGTGACAAACAGGAAAACCATGCAGAAGGGCTCGTGTTTAGATGCTAATCCTTATCTCAATCTCTCTCCTCTCTCTCTTTTAGGAAAAGAAGGAGAAAAGCTAAATATAAACATTGTGTTTATTAGAAAGTACACACGAAAGGAAAAATATACCTTGTACAAATGAACACATGCGTACATATCTTCATCACTAAGGGATGGTGTCTGAAAAGGATCACAAAAACCTCAGCCTGTGAGGGAGGAGAGATCAGAACCCAGCCTACCTTGTGGTTTTGCGTTCACCAACTGCAAGTTGATATACTGGCAGAGAATAGCATCAGGAGAGTTGATCAGAGCAGGTGCTGAGCCTGTTGTCACATGCAGAGTCTTTCCACTGAGACTAAGCAAGTCAGTTTTGTTTATCAGTTCTGGAGAAGAAAATGAGACCAGTCAGGCCATCACAAGGGAAGCCGAGGCCCTGCGCTACCGTGATTAGCTGGCAGAGAGTCTTTCTAACCACTGGCTCCAGCGTGGAAGCCTGTTTCTCTTTGCAATTACTTGCTCAAGAAAGAGCATTTCTCCAGTTTGACAAATGAAAATTATGCAGAAAAAAAATATTTCTTAATAATGCAGAGTACTAAATCCGCTATGGAAATTAGCTCCTACATCCCATTTCATACACAAAAAGATATGATGTGAATACTTAAGCAATAAAAATAAAATAAGCGAGAAATTATTTACTTAAGCCAACTATTTCATTAAATTAAGGCTTATGATCTTTGCCTCTACCATGACTTCACTAGCTGAAGCAGCACTGAATATATGTTACCATGCAACACTGGGACATCTCCCACATTCAAGTCCAGATGACAGTAAGTGTATGATCAGTAGCTGGTCAGATCATGAATAATGCCCTCTGCATTAATACTTGTGTTTAATGTCAACAGCTGGTGGTTCAGCAGACAACTCCAGCCATGCAGATTTAGAAAACGGCGGATGATCAGACACAAAACAGGACTTGTATCTCAAAAGATTTTAGAAGTAATACCAGCACCCTGAAAGAACTCAGATGAGAAACTAATGAGGGCCCTGCAACACAAATGAAGATGTAAACCTTCATTCTGTACTAGCTACGTGAGCCACGCCTATCTACCCCAGAGGTGAAAAAAACCCTGCTGATAGCCACGAAACTGAAGAGACAGAAACAACATCACTCTATTGCAGCAACAAAAGAACTCCAAAGACCAAACCTAGGAAGAATTTTTTTTTTTGCAAAAATTGTGCATTGTCTGTATATACAGAGCAGGCATATGTCATCTCCTTCCAACAGGTTTCTTTCTGTATCAGTACTACTTGCATGTCACAGAGACTAAGGTTTAGAAAGTTCATCTTCCAATAGTTCACCAAAACGAATTTGGAACAGGCAGCAATGGCACATTTTTGTGTGCAGTTTTTTTTTTGTTTGTTTTGTTTTGTTTTTTTAATGAAAAAAAGGGTAAAGAGTGATTACAGGTAATATGCTTTCAAAATTTTGCCAGCTGCCAGAGAACAAAGTGCAATGCAGTGTGGAAGGTTTACGAGACTGCCCTAGAGAAGGAAGGAAGGAAGGTTTCCCGATTCTACCCTCAGACTGCATCAAAGAAGGAATTTTGCTTTTTAAAAAAAGACAAGAAAAACACCACACATTTTCCCAGGTTTTGCAGCGTCCACATATCAAGAAACAGCACAAACAAATCTCTGGTGTTGTACCTCAAACAACACAAAATCCCTAGCCTTTAAAAAATCAACTCATGCACAGGAAGGGCTTTGCTTCTGGTTTTACTTACAGGAGAGCAAGAAAAAAAAAACCTAACGAGTGGAGAGCAAATAAGATTTCATCGTATGGAAAAGGAGCCAGCAGCAGGTTTTTCCTAGCATAACTAACACAGCACTGCTTGCCATTTCCACGCAATCACTGGGTAATGGGCATGAGACCGCACCAGTGAGCGGGGTGCTTGACAGAGCAGGAACCACAGCCCCAGTAACTCACAGCTCAGCACTACGCAGCTGCAGTGATCTGTGCAGGTCTAGGCAGGTCAGCAGGGCACGAGCTACAGCACTGTGAGCTGCACATTTAATGAGTCTAGCATTTGGCATTACAGGACCACTGACATTTTCACGAGGAAGATCTTGTGTACGGTGCTATCAATAGGCCCGGCTCACAGACCCTCTAATAGCAGTAACGAGCAGTCAGGCAGATCGCTTTTTCGTATATAATGATACACTTGAAAACAAGCAGATATTGGAAGTGCTCATCAATATTAAAATCACTTTTAAAAGTCAGTTCTCCCTGCAGCTGAAATTTAAGTGCTAATGCTCTCCTAAGGTGCCTTACAGCCTCATGGCCTTTTAAAAATTCAAGATAAAAAAATCCTTTTGTACTCATGCTCAAACAACAATGCTAAGAATAGAACTTCAAAAAAGAAGGCTCTAGCCCTCTGAAAATCATAAACATCAATAAGACATGGTCTAAGAAATTTTTGGGGAATTTTTTTGCCTAAGCTCCCTCCCCTCTTTTTTTTTTTTTTTAAAAAAAAAAACTACACAATTTACAGCTTCATATAGTTCAGGAAAGAAACCAAATAATTCTAAATAGGTCTTTCTCAATATGGGCTAGTTCCATGAAAGCTGACTGCAACTCAGAGTGTTCACAGCAATAAGTATATGATGTTTTCACCAATCTAGAGAAAAAAAAAAAAAGTGACACAACTACTGTTACAATCTGATTTGAACCCACTCTCTTTTCTTTAAAGAACTAAACAAACAAACAAAAAAAAAAGTAAAATGAGACCAATTCTGTTCTTGTTTCTGAGGATCAGTACAAATCATGGAACCCTGCTCAATGTTTGTGCAGTTACTCAAAATGCATCAATTCACTGCTGGGGAGGAAATGTTTATCCCATTATTTCAATGTTCTACTGAGAAAGAAGGACATGACATATTTTAGCCTGCAAGAACAGCCTGATTTTATGTCATTATGCAACCCTAAGTAAATCTTCATTACAATTAGAAAACAAGATAATAAACCGCTGCAAGTAAAGTGGACAGGCCTAGAAATCACAGGAAAGAAAACAAGGAGCCAGAAGTATGGTTTCACTGGGTCACAATTATATTAACACATGTGGGAGCAATGCAGCAACAATTTGTCCGCAGCGCACGGCCTTTTCTTTGCAATTCCTCTCAGAAGACCGATAGCAGCAGCCCTACCCAGAGGGACCCTGGGGTCGCAGCCAGGCCTCACCTAACGCTGCCCGAGCAGAGGTGAAGCAAAGGGACTGCACCAGAACTGAACCGACCGTTGGGAGCTCCAGCCCTGTTCTCTAACATCGGTAAGAGCTGTTTTATTTTTATGTGCTTGCATCCACCCAGCTCCCCAGGGAGCTGTATCTTCTTCCAATCAATACTTGGTCAAAATCTCTGCCAGAAGCCATCTAATGTTTCCCAGGGAATTTCCACGTCATTAGTAAGCGGGCAGGAAAAAAACCCTCTCTGCCCTGACCACTTACAAAAAGTGCAACATTCAGACCAGCATGCCAAGCTGCAAAACCCTGAAGAGCAAAAGTGACACAGAGAGGAAAGAAATGAAGCCTTGCCACTACAGCTGAAAGGACCTTTGAGGAAGGGGGAAGGTTTACATGTTCTTTAACACTCTCTCTTTAGCAATCAGCATCAGCAGACATGCTGCATCTCTTTGTCCATGCCTCTGTATGCGTGTACCGCACTAGTATTTGGAAAATGAGTCAAAGGAAAGCTATTGCCTCCTTCAAAGCATAACTGAAACTGGGGGAAGATACCGAGGGACCCAGAGTGTCCTGTAAACCTTCTATAACTGAAAGCAAAGAGCGATCGCTTTGGAAGATAAACCTTTCAGTTCAGCTGAGCACAGCTTGGAAAGACCTTTACTCATAGTACACCAAGCGCACTGCATCAGATAACGTCCTGCTATGAAAAGCCCCCAACTCATTCTTCTAGAAGCACATTCAGGAATTGATCAGTAACAAAACCAGAGATGGTGGCAGTGACATCAGAGACTCAAGCAACACTGCACCTCCCTACTGATGTCATTGGCAGACACACTGGTGATCCTTACCAGCCTTTGTGCAGCCCACAACAGCCTTCCACGAACAGCCAACCACAGTATCAGCTCCCTCTTGTGTGCTGCTTCAGTAGCTATGAAAACTCACAAGCAAAGGTCTCTACAGCCAAACTTCTTTGTGGTATTTTATCATTTCTTCATTACTCATTTTAGACTTAATGGTGTGGAAATAAATAAATGAAGTTTGAACTCCAATATGTGCCTATAAATAACCTTAAAAATGTAAAAAGGGTTTACTGTGACTGTTGAAATACCTCTGAAGTCATATCACAGCACAGACAATTCAGATACTCTGCTTTCTGCATTCATCCACTACAGCATTTGGTTACTCGTGTCACCTTGTTCTCCGTGTGCTGATTTACAAGATGTCACTTGTTCTGACGTATTGGAATATCACATGTAATAATAAAACAGCATCTTCATCTCAGAGAAGAGAGGCCGGGTGACTTACAGGCTGGGTCTCAGAGTCACTAATTGCAACATCTTTTATAAGTTCCTCTGCTTCAGTATTCCGTCTTTGTAATGAACCAAACTATGATATAACCTGTAGCTCTATATATAATCCACAGAAGATACTTTATAATCTCATTCCATTAAGAGAGCCTAAGGTCAAGCTGCAAAAATATTCAATAGGTTTTTCTAAAATGAAGAAATGTAGAGATCCTCAAGTTCCTCTCGGCGGAAAAAGGAAGGTTTTTCCTCCATACATAGGTACACTTCGCATTCAGTTTAAGTTCCCACCCTGCCTACTGAGGCATTAGGAAAAAAAAAAAATGAAATCATGCAAAAGCTGATGACAGCTTGCCATCAACATAGAGCATAGCCTGGACCTGATGAAAACACTTTCTGAAATAAACAAGATTTTGTCCTCATGAGAGGTGCCATGGAAATAAGGTAACACAAGATATGAGCATCATTTTAGCAGCAGCTTTTGGAAACATTCTAATGCAACTGTAAACACAGTCTCATAAGCAATGTACTATAAAACAGAATATTTCCTTGTGCGTCTTCTTGTCAATTGTGTATATATATAGAAAATTTAAATAGTAAATAACTCCTAGCTGCTGCTAGAAAGACTTTCAATTTTCCTTGTCATACTCCATTTACCTGTTTTTCCATTAAAAACTGTCAGTTTTGAATTTTTAAGACCAAAAATGCAGGAGACAGCATCTACAAGTCCAGTGAAGTTCAAGGCATTATCTCCTTTCGGATTTTCCAGCAGCAACACACCATCTAAAACCAAAATCATGAAATTAAGATAAATTTTTGTAGTAAGGGGGAAAGAGAAGGAAACAAGAGAAGTGCCGTAAGCATATTTCAGATTGACAGTATGAACGCTGTAGTTGCTTTTATTAACAAAGCTGAACCACAATCCAGCATTACGCTGACTAGAAAGTGGCAGGCTGTGTGCTGAGATGTTCACCAGCTTCCCTAGTTGCATTCATTATTATTTAGTAAGCAGTTTCATAACCGTTTTCCAAACATGTAACAAAGCATGCTTGCTTTGACACACAAATTGTAAACACATGTAGGGAAAAAACTTCTACAGAGTGCATTAAGCTTCCTTTTACCATAGGACTCAACCTCGTAATACTTTTAATAGCATCACTGTACTCTCTTACGGAGAGTGCTTTTGACTACCCAAACCAGTCACTGCATTCTCTGGTTTAAGGATTCTTTTCAGCACTATACTTAGACGCTCATTTTTTCAGGAACAGTATCTTCCCCACAGAAGGGTACACCTGCACAGAGCACCACAGGCATTGTCTACGTATGGGTGAAGCCGCGTACAAATTTCCTGTTCACACGTCTCTGTATAGGTATTCACATAAAAACCCTTCTGCAGAACATAAATAATGCAAGTGCACACCCACATATTTACTTCAGGTCCATATCTGAGGGCTTTTTTTTTTTCCTACCACTGTTGGAAGGGAGCTTGTGCCATCCTTCAAACAAACTCTTGGCTTCAACGTTCTTCGCTCTGTTTTCCCAAGTCTTTTACCAGCACCACTGACAAACAGAAAGGGGTCACTCCTACCTTGCTCCGTCCCGTTCACACAAACTTTGAGGTTGACGTAGGAACAGGCTGGACCAACATGCTCACACAAACCACCTCTGACAAGTGTGATTTCTAGCTCTGATCCCTTCAGCTGAAAAGAGAAATATTATGAATATTTACATATTGTTTTATTGAAAAAAAAAATCCTTAAACTGCATTAAAGGTTTAGTCTAGTAAGACAAAATTTCACTCATACTTTAAAAAACAGCAGATTATGCCACATTTTCCTTCTGAAACAGAGTGTTCCAAATGTGATTTTATCTTTAATGGAAATTAAAGATGAATCAGTATCTAACACATGAAGAAACAGAGTGGAACAAAACAGCCTAATTGTCCCTGCGTGCTGTGTGCGGTGATGACAGTCTCCCAAAGTATAATGCAAAAAATGAATAGCTTAAAAGAGGAAGACTCTTCCAGAGGCAATTCAGAGCATCTCAAGACAGGATGCTGCTCTCAAGTTGTCTTCTGAAGAAGCCTTCACCTCCTCCGCTGGCCACAGAGAACAGCCAGGGTGGAAGTTGTCCTGATGCCAAGACAGTCTTTGTGAGCGTCTCCCCACCAGCAATTAGTGAATTAATCACAACTTAAAACACTGCAACAGGAGAGGTAACAGGTATCTTCCTTTCCAAATGAAATACAGGATGAAAATGCATATCAATACTACATAAATGTATGTTGTAGTGGCCTTAAACCACAGCTTCGTTAAGACTATGCTTTTTCAAGCACAGCTCTCTTGTTGTGCTTACTCCTGTTGATACTGCTCCTTGCACTTACACCAGTTTTCAACAGAAGCTGCTCCTCCTTCCCAGTATTTTCTGAAAAACTGCTGAAATTTTTGGTTGTCTCTCAGAGCAAGTCTTTGGGAGAGCTGTTCATAATTAAGACCTTGTATATCTTGATCCAGAACAATTTCATAGAAATATTGACCCTGAATGTAATCAAAATGCTTGCAGGAAAAAAATAGACTGCATCTCATTTTTGTCCCAGTCTTCATGCATATTCAGTACCATGCAGACATCCGTTATTCCTTTTAATAGCTTCCAGAGATTTGCTGCAGTGACCCTGCCAGAGCTGATCTGACTCACGTGCAGCATTACACACGTGGTTCTCCTACCCTGAAGCTGCTGCTGTACCTGGGAGCACATTGGACACTGCAACACATCCTCCATGTTAGTGCTGCCTGCCCACCCCCGCCAACCGAAGACGGGCAATGCATAATTCAGTTTCATCTGAGATACTCAAAGTGCTTATGCCTGAAACTGCTAGAACAAAATGCATTTGCAGTTTCGAGTAAGACAGATGACAACCACTGCCAGGTCTGATGCACTGAACTACAAATTCATTGCTCAGAGCTGCAGCTGTCTTTAACTCTCCACAAAGGGCCAAACTTCTACACTGAAAAGACTTCTTCGCAAAGATTTTTGCGTTTCGGGTGTTTTTCTTCCCTGCTGTTGATGTGACAAGATGGTTGCAGCAGACCATGGGACACCGTGTGAAACATCTGCCCTAAGCAATCAACACCTGCAGTCCTAAAGGCAAGACCTCCAAGGAGGAATTTACGGTTGCACTAAAGCTCAAGTACTTGTTTCTGTCTACAATCTCTATTTCAAATTCTCAATATTGAACTAAAGTCAGAAGCCCATCAAGTCTGTAAGCACAGTTATTTAAACATGCAGAAGGCTACCCATGTGGCAAAGGCCACAGGTAACTCTGCTGGGAGGTACTTCATAGCAGTTCAGACTCCTTAAAGAACACTCGTAACAAATATGTATTTACTTGCAAAGTTTCTCTTCGCCTCAGATAAACCGCGGGGGAGCGGGAGGGGACACAACAAAACAAGAACACCAACATTTTAAGCTAACAAGTGGGAACTCTCAGCTCTATCAGCACTGCAAGCTGACCAGCACATTTCTATAAACTTACTCATCAATTGCAACAGCCACACAACTGCCAGATACAGTGTTGTTTTAGCTATAATTTTGGAGGCTTTCCCACTCTGAAACCCAACAGCTGTGCAAATGCATGCCCTGATCCACAAATCTCCCACCTCCACTTTACAAACTAGCTCACCACTTAAAAAACCTGAACGGGCTGCTGACATCCAACAACAGCTACCCGTTACATCCCTAACCAGCACCTTCTGGGAGGGCAAGATTTCACCATTACGTAAAGAGCATTATTTACAACTGATTTACTCGACTCATTGTTAGCTATCCACAGTGCTTTTCTTCACTCGAATTTACTAAATTGTAACTTTAAAAAACACAAGAGAATGGAGGGAACAGGACATATTTGCACACACATGGAAGCCTTCACAGAAAGATGCAGTGACCAGCACTGAACTAATGCACTATGCAATTTCAGAGGCAGGCTACCAGACAAGTGTTTTTCAAGCACTACACATTTGTGCAGCTGCTTTTAGATTCTAAATTTTATCTGACGTTGATTTAAGCTGTCCATCAGCAGCATCACAATCAGGTAGGTAGCTAGAAGAAATAGCAACATCTTCTCACTGATTTCCCAGCTACCATATATCCTTTGCTTTCACAACGTTTTTCGCTACTGTTTGGCATTAGATGAGAACTACTAGTTTTGAAAAAGCCCAAACATCCTTTTGTTTCAAATCCATACAGGTTCAGAAATTTAATTAGCAAACACAGAATGTTTCATTACACATGCTGCTAGTAAGATGGCCAAAATACACGCTGTCTTTTCAGCCATTCTTGCAGCCCAAACCATTTTGTAAACCGAAGTTTACTACTGTAAACTTCTAGTAGTAAACTACTAGAAAACTAGTAAACTACTAGTAAAGTAGTAAACTACTGTTTACTACTGTATTGTAAATTATTGCCTGTCTGGGTTAGCATGGCAGTTAGATTGAAGAATCCATTTCATCCACAGTTCTGATAGGAAAGTTTCCTGAATACAGTAAGCTTGTATAAAACCAAAGCAGAAGTATTCTCAAAACATGTCAGAAGAAACAGTCAAAGAAAACAAATGAAATCGTTCAAATCTGGTGCTGAAAGAATAAGTCAATCTGTGAAACTGCACTGTTACAAAAGACTGAACTTCAGCAGTACAGGAGGGAAAAACAAAGCATCCTCAAACATTAATAACAGGAACTGGCCTTAAGGGGCAAAACTGAGCCTCAAAAGGAGAGCATTTCTTCATACAAAAGCAGATTAACTTAAAGAAATCAGAACAACAGTTCTGCTGGCTAAACAATGCACTAATCCAAACACAAATAACTACCCAGAGTGCTTCAAGCTTACACAAATTGCTACCTAACATATTTACTTTGGTGCCCAAGTGGCTTTGTTCTGAAAGATAATATAGGAAAACAGAGTCCATCCATTTTCTTTTTAAATCCAAAAAAAGAAGCATGGAAATTCAGGAATATGAAACAACATCCCCTATATCCCACATACACCGACATACAAATTATCTGCAATTGAAACAATTTGTTCAGTTAAAGGCAGGGGACAATGAGCTATGTCCTCAACGCCTTTCCCTTCTTACTTGGGTGGTCTCCTGGATGAGAACTTCTTTTGAGGTAGGCACCGGGTAAGGCCTCAGGGCAGCCTTTATTGTTGCCAAAATGAAATCTGTATGTTCCTTAATAACAGTATCCAAATAATCGCCTTCTGGAGATGATCTGTAGTACACTGTGATCTCATCTGTAGGAACCAGATTTCGCTGTAGGATACAACAAATATGCTGTTAGCAAGACACAGACAAACTAAAAGGAGGATACTTGTTAAAGAAAAATGTATTAGATATTTACCAGGTATTTATTAAAAATTCCAAAGAAAAAATAGAATAATGCAACTGTTTTGTCAGAAGGGAAGGAAAGAGGCTTGAAAATGGTGGCTTTTTCTTCTGCAGATAATGAGCAGAAAGCACACTTTCCTCAACACGTCTCACTTTAAATTCATTTACCAACGCTTCCCCTTAAACTGAAAACCTACCAAATTTATTGAAAAGCTGTTCTTGATAGCTGAGAACTTTAACAGCATTTACGTGTCCTGTTGGCCCAAAATTAAACCCTGTTCTTTTATTGAAAAATTGCTCAATCAGTGACATTTTTTTAACACACAGTCTCCAAAGCATTTCCGCGTTGTTTCGAAGGCAGTAACCAGGCTCCTAAGTTTTCACACTCGTTCTGTCACATCTCACATACTGACATATACTTGAGAAAAAGAGCAATTAATTGGAATGGCACACTCACTGATATAAATAATAGCAAAATTCTGCTTCACTAAGAAAGTGGTTTCAAGAGGAAAAAAAAGTCCTAATGTCACCCCAGCAGTAATTACTGTAGATCCAGAGTTTGCGTGTGTTTTTTTTTATTATTATTATTACTTGTATGCTTTGATAACAGGAGTGGGAATGAAACAACAGACTAAATGCACATCAACATCATGTCAACTATAGAGCAAGCGTAAGTATTTTGATTCTCATTTAAGTTATGAACATTCCTTCCTGTTGTTTTTATTTTATAAAGATATGTATGTACATAACTACAGAAAGTCTTACATTTATATAAAAATATAAAATAGCTCCATATATAACACACCAAAACAGTTACATATGAAATAGCTACGGTGGTTAGCCCAGGAGGAAAACGCTACATATATCACAAAGCAGCATGCTCCACACGTGCAATGGGTGTGTGCATGAGGGGACAGGGGATTGTTCTGTTCTGTGGGTGTTTTTTTTTGTTTGGTTTGTTCTGTTTATCTGTTTAGTTTTGCTTGTGTAAACTTACACGTTCCCAAACTTTTAAAATTATTTGTCTAGAGTTGCATATTAACGTCCTCTCCACTTTAGAGACTTCAGCCTTGTAATTACCTCCCTGCCACCTAGCCTTCCTGGCACAACATGGAGACACTGAGCACAGCTCTTTCGGGATTGGTACTGTGGAGAGAAGTTACATGGCTTCAAAGTGGCCTTTATCACAAAGGCCAGACAGCATCACTTGTCTGTGTTCTGAGAACCATTTACGGTGAAATCATTAACACCAGTTAGTGCCTCCTGCAATTGGCTAAGCCACAAGCTTGTTTCTCTCAGCAGGCCCAGGCTCAGATGCTGTCGCCAGCCCAGCTGAGGTAACGCACCACAGCTGAGGCAGAGCAGAGCAGAACATTTGGCATGAGGGAGGCAGGCCCAAGTGCTGGTTAACTGGGACCAAACCACTGCTGTGAGGCTCAAGGGAGAAAAGCAACAGGGGCTTGGTTAAAATGAGTTCTTTTACTATGGCAAAATCTCAAGGTTCAACTCTCGCTACTTAGAGATACAGAAATTCAAACTAAAATAATGATATCTAACCATCTATATGGGATCAGAGTAGGAGGAAGTGATACAAGGCTTTGTGTCTTAATTAAAGGGTCACTTTCTGCTACATACTAGCCACAGAGAGCTTAGAAGTAAGATGTCTCATTGCTTCCTAACCTTTTTGCGAAGCTTCTGAATGCGGTTAATCACCTCCCGGGCAACTCCTTCATCCACCATGGACTGGTCTGGGGTAACATCCAGCAGAACTAAAACCTAATGTAATGCACAGAAGACAGTGAACAGGTGACACACTTCAGCCACTCAGAAGCACAATTACATTTTTACATAGCTCCTCACCAAATACCATGTTGAAGAGAGCATTTTAACATCTCCCAGACTGAGAAGATAGCTCAGCGAATACCGGGAGCCTAACTGAATACACAAAACCACCCCAACTCTTCATCACTTTCATTTTACTTTTAGAGGAACAACGCAAAAAATAAGAAGTAACCACTACAGTACCTGAGCATCAGAATGTGCCTCAAACTGGGCAGATCCTCCTGCAACCTGATCAAAAGTGTACATAAGACGAAGATCCTCCCCATGAAGTTCATGTCCTTCCACAACAATGGTGCCTGCAGAATTGCCAGATGAAGAGCGTCTCTTACAACCAGAGAAAAAAAAATTCTTTGACATTCAAAAAGCTTAGAACAAATTCCAGACTTAGAAGACATGGAATGCACAGCCTTTGTCGTACAGCTAGGCAGCAGTTAGACACCGGTAAGGCACTGAACTATCCCCCAGGCAGATTTTTCACACTAACGCTTCTGCTCTGCAGGCAGCAGAACTCCGCTCAAATGCAGACGCTCAGCAACTGTCTGTACAGCCTCTGAAGGAAACGGAGTAAAGCTTAAAAAAAAAAAAAACTGCATATTCAGCTAGATGAAACATTTACATCCAAGCAGTTAACCAAACGGATATGGCTGAACATTCACACCCACTTGTCAATCTGGAATTGAAGCCATGTACTTGGGATAAAATCTGTTGCACAAATACTCAGTTCAAGTTTGACTCAGTCTTGTGGAACAACTTACTCCTCATCTGTTTTGGGCATACAGTAGAACTTCAACAGGTGAATGGTGTAAGATTAGTACACACGACCACTTCCATTCTATCAGGACAGTAATTAAAACCGAACCAGAACAGAATCCCCTCTATTAAATTTTATGTTAATCAGGGATGGATAGCTGGAAGGCAACTTTAAGTTTCCCCAAGTCCACAAAAGGATACTTTTGCATTTGTTCCCATCTTTGATCAAGATATATAAATCAAGTGCAATTCCTTTAATTTTTCTTACAGATGCAAAATCCCTTTTGGTTGTGTTCTTTTTTTTGGTCAACTTTGCCATCTTTTGGTGATTTCCACCACCACGTACCTGTCTCCTGGAATTCCTCCAGCTGCTCGCTCTTCAGCTCTTTGATGGCAGCCATGACAAGCTTAAAAGCACCTTTCAACCGCTTCCCCAGCACCATGTGATCTGGTTCTGCTCTCAGCCGGACTCCATATTTATCTTTGTTGGTAGATAATGTCACTTGGCGTACATTAAGCTCCTGCATGAATACAAGAAAAAAAACAAAGCTGAAGAACAGCCATCTCCGAGAACAGTTAGAAAGGGGTGCACAAGAGCAGAGACCACAGAACTAGGAAAGTCATAGTTCCCAAGCTGAAAACTTTGTGAATGGTTGCTTCTACGAGCCAAGTGATTAGCCAGCACGGCAACAGCAATAAACCTGACCAGTACTGGAACTATTCTTCAGCAGAAGATGCTATTCTCCTCTTCAGCCTTTAGGTGGACATTTCACTAGTACCAACAGACACACCAGTCAGTTCTCAACTCAAACAAGATCCCTTTTCAACAACCTTTTTTTTATTTCACTGTTACAACTGCCTGCTAAGTTAGAAGGGTCAACTCTTTGCACTGTGGCTTTGGAAAATAGCCTAGCCAAATTCAGGATGAAATATTTCAGTAAAATATGCCTTTGAGAGTGCATTTAGCCAGAAAACTATAATCAACAACTTAAAATTCCAAGTTGTACAACTGCTACTGCCTCATTTTGTCTCTTATCAGTACAGAAAAACACCTTGCTCAGGAAAACCACAGTCCATGCTTTGCAGCGGAAGAACTCCAGAAATCAGTGTGCAAGGGCACCCAAAAACCTTTATAAACTTCCATCAACACCAGGAAGGATCCAGGACTGAGGATGTCCTTTTGCCACTACACAGAAATCAGGTGGGCCCGTTCTTTAAGTAAAGTGTACTTTTTGTGCACACACGTGGATGGTAACATGGTGGTGCTGTAGAGTTTTACAGCACAGATTAAGAGGACAGTGCTGCTACCGTATGAGGAGAAACCAAAAGGGATTGGAGCTCTCTGGAGAGAAGAAAGTTAAAGGGGAAACAATTGAGGTTTAGCAAGCCAAAGTGGTGGTTAAGAAATGGAAAAGTGTTATTTACCAACTGTCCAAATAATCCCTCAAGCTAGAGGGCATGCAGTAAAAGTGTAGGATCTCCTACAAGGAGTTAACATTTGGAATCTGATGCTACAAGAGGAGGAAGGCCAGAACCTATCAGCGAATTCAGAAAGCAATTAAGCTCATGACAACAGGCAGGTGAGAAGATATTAAAAGGAACAGGCAGGGTTGCATCAAACATCTTTAATACAACAGCTGCAAACGGCTGACTATGAAATGAGCCTTCTGCAAGTAACTAGAACACTTGTGCTCCCTCTAAACAGACCCTGCCATTGAAGGACACAGCACACAGTGCTACATGAGCTACTCTAAGTCAGGAAGCCCCTTCCTCTGCTCCTGATTACAACTATTTTCCTCAGCATATAAGTGTATTTAAATCACCACGGAAAATACCGTAACCACACACCCTGACCATCATACAATGTGAAATTTGAAAACATACCGCAAATCTCTCTCCTCTGTGCTTAATTCTGTCCAGGAAACAACTGCATTACACGTCACCAACTGCACTATGAAATAATGCCCTGGTGTACCTCCTGTAAACCAGAGAGCACCGTATCCCAGTGTTGTTCTAGCTCTTCAAAGTAGCCCAATGTTTCCCCGTCCTTGTAAAGTTATGAAAGTAACCAACACAAGGCAGGACTTGATACCAAAATTCCTGGTTTCACAGCCTCACTCTCTCTATCCTTGTCATAACATACCAGGGGCAGAAGTTGGGAAGTTTGAATTGCCAACATGCAGCTCTTCTACAGTTACAAAACTCTGCATGTATCTGGAGCTCGCTTCACTGCAGTTCTCTAGATTTGCTCTGTTAGATTGCCCAATACTTGCAGCATGTTGTGTTTAAATCTGCACCAGAAGGTTGTTAGAGTTCACCTAAACATGACACAGAATCAGCAAGTGCATTTGGCAAGCAAGCTGCTCCAAGTCTTGTAGGAAGCAGAAGTAAATGGTAGCATCGGCATGAAAGGAGCAGCAAGCAGCCAAACAGTCAGATTGAGAAGTAATGCTTCAACACAACCCCTGAGCTCCGAGCCTAATTCCCCAGGAAGTCCTACTGACATAAGGAGCCAAGAATACAACAGAATCTAATTTTATTTAATACATCTTTTAAGAAATCTAATGAAAATTATGTACTCCAGAAATTCAGTTTTAATTGGAAAGAACCCACAAGTGGTAAATGACAACCTCGTGGGGGAAAAAAAAAATAACAGTCCAAAAAATAGCACAAAGTTAAAGATGGTTTGGGGCCTGATTAGATAAATTACATACAAGCCAACTCCATTAGGACAATTTTCCTACGCTAATTAGATTAGAAAACCATTCTTCTGTATACATTATTAATTATAAAACTAGAACAATTCCTCAAAAATAAAAAAAGCAAGTCTGCATCTTGGATTTCTTTGTGCTTGCCTCATTGCAGTCCTTTGATTTAAAATAGCACTTACTACTCTCCCAGTAAATCAAAACCAGATACACCTGTTAAGTCTTCTACACACAAACTGGGGCAACTGGTCCTTCTTGTTCCCAGCAGGAAGACCCGTATGTTGCACACATCCTTAGCACTGTACAAGGCTCTTGATGTAAAAGGGAAATAACCATGGATTTGGTAATACTGTCCCACACACTGCTGCAGGCCATGTGCCAGTTGGCACAGCCCATTCACGGGCTCACTCTCCTACAGTCCTGTGACACCATCACCGTTACCAAGTACAGGCAGACTTGGAATGGAACGAACGGGAAGCCAAGCGTCCCTGCTTTACTACAGCCTATGCAGAGGTGGAGGCTGAAGGGTATACAAAGGCTGGATGCAAACAAGATTCTGATTGTGCACAGAGAATAATTTACTCAGATAAAAACCCTAAATACTGGAAGTAGCCAAGAAGAAGCCCTAAGCTAGTGCTGTGCAAGGCTTCAGATACTAATGAATCAAATGCAACGGTGTTCAGTCGCTAAAAGTCTTCTGGATTTATTTCATTTTGTGAGCTTGACTATTTTTGCATAACTGCACTCCCTGCACAGTTCTAATATTAAGCTTCATTTATTTAATGGATTTCCTATGTTTTCATGGAGAGAGTAAGACTGCAGATCAAAGAACACAAGCTATTTCTGAAAGAAAGCGATGAATGAGATTTTCAAAGAATTGACAACCGCATTTTTCCATTTCTTTTGTTGGCAACTGCATGAGGTCAAATGGTGTCATTTTTCTTACAGATCACCTCTGGCACTGGAAACACACTTCTGGCAGTAACTAAAGGTTCTGAAGTTCTAAATATGGAAGGAGGTTGATGAACAAAACTGAAAATAAAAGCAATCCTGCCCACTTTGCCATATTCATTGGCCTCTACAGCTCTGAACTGTCCTGGTAAACAACCACACCAATTGCTACGCAAAAGAAGCAAACACACACATTACACTTCAGCAAGTTGAATTTTAAGATATAAAATACTTTCTGCTATTTTTATTCTGCATTTGTATTTCCATAAAGGTATTCAAGTTTGTTGCAACACATCTCCCCAAAAGATAAACTTTAATGTCAATTGGCTAATTCAGAGTAAAACGTACTTTTATACATTCATCCCATTATGCAGTACTTTGTCAGATTTCTAGGTTCCTTTGTCACCTTGTACCAGCTGTGCAAGTTGCCAGCACATTTTGTCACCTTCCTTTTCCAAGTAATTTGAGTAAGCAAACTTCACCTTCTTTGAATTCTGAACAATCCTGAATTCCAGTTTGCTGATGAAGATGTAGAAGACACTAACCTAAACTTAAAAACCTGTGTTACTGAAAAGATACTGGTACTGAAACAGTTAAGAATAACAACAATTCTGAAGTGGCATCACAGGTGCCAAGCTGAAGAGAACTAGTCAAATAAGCTAACATGACAGAAAAGCCTCACCAGTCCCACTTCCAAATCAATTAAGATTTTTTTAAATTAAAATTCCTTTGGTGCACAATTTTTAAGAATTGAAGTCCCACAGTAACTAAAAACCAAAAAGCACAGAACATTGATCTAAAAATATCTTCTGCATCAAGCCATGACTTGTTTAACTAGAGATCTAAAAAAAAAAAAAATTTTGAAGCACAGTCGCACTTATGATGCTCACGTCAACGCAGGTTTTTGTTTTCTTTGTCAGGGCAAAGTGGTTTATCTTGACAATGACAACTTGAACCAAAGAGGTTCCATCAGATTTTAAGCACATGACTAGATCTTCTGTTACAGAGCGCCATGAAGACAGCTTCATCAAAAGGAAGACAGAATCCTTAACCTGCCAAGGACAGGCATACAGTAAGGACCACACCACTTCTGGATGAGGAAAGAAATCCTTCTGTGCACTACTGCCATACTTGTATTTCCCAGGCAGTTACCCGACTTCCACCCAAAGGAGCCAAGCACCAATGCCAGGAGCTGGGAGGTATTCAGGAGGTAAGATAGAATGAAGAGTTAAGTTGCAACAGTTTTTAGTTTAGTGCCACCAGCACTTGAAACTCAGGAAACAGACTTTGGAGGATAATGAAAAAGACACCCCATGGCTCACCTGTCCACGTGTGAAGCTATCATGAGAAGAAAAAGGAAGCCTCCTAAGCTGTGCAGATGTACAACTACCCTGCTGTTCAAATTTTTTTTTCTTCTGATTTTTACTTATTTAAGCAGATATTATTTCAAACAAGAAGATTTGAGAGGGCAGGAGATGAGAAGGCTAAGCTGGTAGTTCACAGGCATTCAGAAACTATTATTAAGACTTCTAAGAGAAGTCTCTTGTAATGGATGTCAATAAAAGGCAGGGGGGTCGTTTTTGTGTTGCACTGTACTTATCTTCTTTAATAAGGATCTTGTATTAGGCTAATACCTCTTCCTCAAAAGAGGCTTTAATCAGGGGGTGTTAAACGGGGAAGATTCAACAAGCAGCAAGGTGGTTTTATTTTTCAGGGCCAGGCTGGCGTGTATTCTGTGCACATGCATTGAATCAAGAGCCACACAGAAATACAACAAACCTGCATAAGGGAAGGATTTAAATGAAAATCCAGAGATGAACACTGAGGTTACTGCTGTGAAATAATCCCCAACTTACACTCTAGTCTAACGCATACGTTCTGCCCAGTATCGACATCAAATGCGGACCTTGAGAATTCTGCTTTCTCAGCAAAGAGCTGCTGCTTGAAATGCAGTTCTTCCCTTCCAACAACACATACAGTTACACAGTAACAAGCAGTCATCAAACCCAGTGAGTGACTACTACAGCAAGGGGAAGTTAAGACTACTCAGTAAGAACGGCAGTGCTTGACATGTCTTCCCCCTCCCCTCACTGCCTTCCGGAGTGGTTCTGGAAGGCCTGCAGACTTACGTTGGAGATAGTTACCTATTTTGCTCCCTGTTCAGTGATGCAATTATAAAGATCCTAGGCTGCTAGCTGTGAAAAATTACACACACCATAGCTCATGATACCAAATGCATGATCACGATAAATCTCAGTGTTAACGACCAGTGGTTTGCAGATTGTTTTCTTCTAGACGGTGCCTTGAAAATTCAAAGGCATACTTGGCACCATGGCTCATCTGAATTCATCACTGCAGCTGAAGTACTGTTCCTTCTCCCTGTTCTCTCTTATTGCTTGATTCCTCTCATACATCACTGATGGGAAAGTGCATATAAAGTCTATTTGTAAAGAAATTTAATTGAATACGAAGCCTAAAAAAGCATACTCTACAAACAATCTTTTAAGCAATCGAAAAGTAATAGGCTTTGTGCCTTCAGAACAGCAGCTGAAATGCAGTATTGAAGTTTAAAAGATTTATTTATAGTATAAAAGTACAAATAAATGAAGTTTATTTATAAAAAACTCCTTTTTCATTTCATTTCTTAAATACTATGGATTTTCAACTGAGTGACTAAAAGCAGAAAGTCTAGCCAACTTCAGGAAGTTAAGCTCAAAAAACCAAGAAGGTTTACTTTATTTTTGAATGACAAGGCTTTTATCCAAATAAAGATTTAGAAGTAGGACAGAGGCTGCATTTCTCTAATGGACACATATTAAGAGTTTGCAGTGGCATTCAGGAGAAGGTAAGCCTAAGAAATTGTATAGACTAAGACCTTAATTTGTTTATTTTTACCTTCATCTCCTAAGTGACATCTTGTGAAAATCCTGACTGGACTCATAGTCTCCCTCACATGAAACTCCTCTGCCAACCCCCAACTCAAACTGTTTTAATGCCCTTTAACTGACAAGCAACACTTTGTAACCCATCTCTTCAACAACATGCAGTTGCACCTTATTTTTATTCCGAAAATATTTTTCCCTTTGTTGACAAAAAAAAAAAAAAAAACACATTTCCATTAATGCCCCATCCCTGGCTGTGTTCAAGGCCAGGCTGGAGAGGCTCCTGGGCAGTTTGATCCAGTGAGCTGGTGGCCGGCAGCCCTGTCCACGGCAGGGGGGTTGGAACTAGATGATCTCTGAGGTCCCTTCCAGACCAAGCCATTCTATGGTTCTATGATTCCAACGGCCTCTTCACTGTCCATTAATGAAGTCCTATACGGTCAGCTCAAGAGAGGCAGTATTTCTCAGTGCTACAACTGGCTGCATTCTGCCAGTAATCACCGCCCACTGATCACTGCCCACTTGCCTTCATTTCTGCAGGCAGTTCCCATCAGTATCTCCTTTCACTACAATTCATAAATTAACTTTACCTCATGAGATATTACCACAGACAACATAGGAAATGAAGGTTTTGGTTTTTAGGTGACTGCCTGATAGACACAAACCAGTTAAGTCTCATGGTCACGATGTTCTTACCTCCAGTATGTATTTCTCTAGAGAACGGATGTTTTCCAGAGCCTCTGGATCCTGATGGATAACAACTACTTCTTTCAAAGGATACTAGGGAGAGGAAAACAAAAACTTTTGTCCTTCCAAATGAAAATAAAGAACTTTAGAAAATATTATGTAATCATTTGAAGTACTTAACTGTTGAACTGTTGAATTCTACTTGCTATTCCAAGTTTAGTTATTCCATTTCCCCAAGCTTATCCCAAAGTTATCAAGCTAGTGCATATTCACAAGGTACTGGTAAGAAGCACTGAGATTTCTGACCTTTACTGGAATGGTTTTTCTGTCTCTGATTACTCGTCCAAGCTCAATAACAGACTGAAGACAAGAAACGGCACTTTCAATTTTTTTGTCGATCAGATCCTCCCTAGATTAAAAAAGGAAACATTATAATGCTTCATCATTTCTGCATCTGTTTGAGCAGATTTAAAACATTTGACCTAATTCTCTGAAATTTCCTACAAAAGACCCACAATGCCCTGTTTGGGACAATTTGAAAAGTGAACAAACATGTTTTTCTTCTCTCTTTGTGCAGAAGAAGATGGAGAAATAATTTGCTCCAAGACAAAAAAAAAAAAAAAAAAAAAAAAAAAAAAAAAAGCTATTTTAAAACTGCGTTTTACCAGCACCTCTCAAAAGATGAAGATGATGGATTGAGTCATACTACCTGTTTTATTAATATCCAATAAAAGGCAAGATTGACATTCTTAATATCACAAGAGGATGCAAAAAAGTATTATAAGCAGGATACTTACAATGACAATGAAATACTTATAATGCAACCAACTCACTGGATCTCAATTTATCTTTTCCAGGAATTCTGCATACTGCAGCCTGATGTTTTAGACAGTCCTGTCATCCTTCCTGGCTTCATCATTTTTCCTGGCTTCGTTATCTTAACGCCCTTCCATTCTGAGGCAGCTTCCCCCCCCTTTTTCTTTTTTCTTCAGTAAGCAGACATTCACATCTTGTTTCAAATGTACTAACACCCAACAGTTCTGAGAATGAAGTTTCCCTGATTTCTTGCGAAGCTGCATCATCTGAGCAGCTCCTTTAAAACTGCACAAGTGTCATATCAAAACCCGAGATACTGGTTGAAAAGACAGTTGTGAATAAAACAAAGTTGCTAGCTGTAATATAAGTAGAAAAAGTATTGGGATGAAAACCATGCATTTGATAAGGACTGACCAGAAGAAAAACCAGAACTGGTAAAGCAGGAGTAGTAACAAGTATCCATGTCTTCCATACTAGGGTGTCAGTTACAGAGTTAGTACCTATTTTGAAGCTTCTGTTCTCCCAAAAGCTAGCATCCCTGATGGTCCACAAAAAATCTTGGAAATGCGTAATAGCTCAGTGGGATTTGTAACACAGGGATTCATTCAAGGTCAGCTGCAAAAGTGGCCACGTCCATCAGATGATTCTGAGCATAGCCATTGTACTGTCAGAGGCTAAAGCAGTATTTTCTAAAGCTGCACCAAAGAAGTTTTTCACATCTCTTTCTTGGCTGACAATGTTTTCCTTATGCAGTCATCAGAAAAATGTTCCAAGAAAAAACACAATGATGTGCTTAGCAACTCAAGGTGAAACTCTAAAGCCTCAACAATACTTTGGTTTTGAAAATGTCTTTATATCAGACAAAGGGAACAATTGATACATAGGGGATCCAGTAAATTAGACGTACTTCTGGCAGACAAAAACTCAAGCAAATACAGGAAAAGGGAGAACTGTGCAGCCACTCAAGTGCATGTCTGCACAATGCAGCACTAACAGGAACAAAAGAAGTGACTAAGCCACTTTTAAACACCCATGCTAAGTGTATGGCTGAGCTAAGTTCCTACAAATAAGCTCTCTATCCTTCCATTAGTCCATACTCCAGGAACTCAAAAGCACTTCTGGTAACCCACGAGTCTCACACTCTGATTACATATTCTTTACAGCCCTTTCCCAGAGAACAGAAAATCAGCACCATCATTATATGAATCTCCAACTCCTTGCTGCAACAGCTCTCACTACTAAAGCAGGCAGAAAGAACATAAACTTTCCTCAAAGGATGTAGTATCCATAAAAGAAACGACATTACTACAGGGTCTGAATTCTTAAACTAGCACTTAAAATATCAAGGTCAGCTCCTTCCTCCTTAAGGATTTTTAAATGAAGCTGCAATGCTAAAGGAAAAAGAGAAGCATGCTCCTCTCATATTCAGTGACTCATGGCAGACTGACACGGAGGCACTAACTTCACCCATGAATGTAACAGCAAGGCACTAACGAGCGGTCACTGTAATAGTACTGTCTCCCTTGGCTGGAAAAAAAAAAAAAAACCACCAAGAATGAAAAACCCTTTAGGAGCCATGTTTTAGCTGGATAAAGCTGATAATCCAGAGCATATGTCCAACACAACCCTCATGGAGCTAAACCTTTTTGAGACACGCTAGCACTTCCAAGAAAACCCTCACCCATCGGCTTTCAGACAAACGATCCACCCAGAGAGCCCTCCTGTGTTCTGGATCCTCCTACAAGGAAGTGGCAATCTCTGGACA
>VXAV01006377.1:0-27527 GCA_013399715.1 Alectura lathami | reverse complement strand
AAAATATATATATATATATACACACACTTAAATCACTGATCAGCCTCAAGAGTAACAAGAAATGATACGATCCTTTAGAGGAAAAACTGAAGAATGGATTCGCACGCACACACTAAGGCAGGAGCTGGCAACTCCTGCCAACTAACATTCCACAACATCCGTATACTGCTTTGAAGTTCAGGAACATGCAGGTTTTCGCACTCTGAGTAGGGCTCATTTCTATTAACTCTTCTGTACTGACCTTAAGAGACCCCCTCTCCAAACAGCAGTGGAAACTGTACAGAGATCATTAGCATTTGCCTAACATTCCACTAATGTGGAAAAACTTCCTTACACATTGCTCCTAAACTAGTTTCCATTTTTCAGAAGTTGTTAGACACTGATTAGCTGAAATTATTAGTCCCATTTAACATAGCTAGAGGCTGAAACAATCCCCCAGTGACTTTAAAATGCTAAGAGTTTCGGCTCTGCCTCCTCAAAACACATGAAAAATTAATTTTATCCCCAAAGTGGACATTAACCACAAAAACATATGTGGTGTGATCCCTCACACTCTCTCTGAGCTACGAAACCACATGATTTACCTCTTCTGGTAAAATTGTCTGACCCTGCTGAACATAAAACACAAACCACTTCATCTACCACGAACCACATCTGCAACCATGATTTGTTGCCACTTTAGAGGTGCACTACAGAAATAACACCGACAACCATTAAATAAAATGAAAAGAGCCTGTATCTCAAACACTTTTTGAGCTCATCACTCCATGAACGTGTTACTCAAACAGCTTGTTCTGACCACACAGGTGCTACCCAGACACCACACGGCAGATACAGCCGACCGGGAACAACTCCACCAGATATCCACACCAGACAAAACCTTGTGCAGCTCTTCAAGCCTGGAGTCTGTTTCTTTCATTTCATCTTACTACATTTAGCTACAGATACCTCAGTCTGACATTTCTGAATTACAAACACATCATAAGAACACCAAAAAAATAAAAAAATAAAAAACAAACACAAAACCATACACCTAACCAGCAGAAGCACCTTGTATTTACATGTTTTACTAGGCTTGGAAAATAAAGCAGTGTTCACAGCAATGTTGTTACTAACATCTGATCATTATGGTACAGCAGCTCTACTGTTTCTTCAAGCTTTTTTTTGTTTTGTTTTTTTAAACCTTACTCTCTTACTTTCTTGGTACTTCTCTTGGTAACTTTCAGAGATAACATCCTGCCACAGGTGGGTATTACTACTTAAGGAAGCTTTTTTTAAAAAAACAAAAAGAAAACTGTTCAATCGACATGAAACAATTATTTCTTACGCTTTGCAGAAAGACTTAGCTAACGAGACTGGGGCAGTCTGAGGCTGCCCTCCAGTGAATTCTGCTCCTCTCTCTCCCATGCTGTAACTGAAGAAACATGGCCTCATCCTGAGACTGCTCCGTACTGCAATTAATCTGTCAGCACACAGCCCTCCTTGTAATCCCCAGTTAATTTTTCCATCTGAATTCCCAAGTACATTGTGAACAGAACTGTGACTTTGATGAGACCATGATAAAGCCATGAATCATTCCTGATGCTGGTTCAAATTTCAGGAAATTTTGGGCTGCGTTAAACCACTTACCTAAGCCCAAAAGCTAACACAGTTCCTGAAAACAAATGGCTGCACAATTGCTGAAGTACAAACACTGACCCCTGTGAATCAAAGCTGCTCTCACAGCATAGATATTTAGAGGTGTTAAGAAGAAGAAAAAAAAGCCACCCACATAAACAGTCCTACTTTACAACACAAATAGATATAAAAATCCCTTTGCCATATGCCAATATGCATGTTTTCCATGTTTAACAGGTACCCATCACAAACTTCCTTCAGCTGAAGCACATGCTTTCCAGTTTCATGCTGATGATTCCACTGGAGCCTGCAGTTTGGTATGACAAGCAAGGTGACAAGTGCTACAGTCCATGCAGAGAAACTCATTGCTAATGGCACTGAACAGACTCAGACCTCAGAAAAGGTCAGGCTCCAGCAGCAAATAGTTCTAAAGTTTGCAGCAGAAATCAAAGCAGTGACTTCTCTTCTAAAGGATTCCTGCTGCAGCCCCTGATACTGTGCTGATGGAAACTTTTCTCTTTTTTTTTTTTTTTTTTTTTTTTTTTTTTTTTTTCCCAACTGGCCTACAATCTGTGTTGGTTTTGACCTTCAAAGTTCTCTGCAAAATGACACAGATAGGATTTTTTCCTTCCTTCTCAAACACCTAGCAAGGTTAAGGAGGCTGCTGTCTCAGCAGGCTGTGAAGCTCCTGATTCATGCCTTCAGAACAGTGTGGGATAATAGCTATTCCTACTTCTTTGGCATCCAGGATAGTGTGCTAAATAAACTTCAAGACACAGACACTGCAATAGTTGAAAAATTCATAGAGCTGAGCTTCACAACACAAAGAAACAAATATTGATTTGTCAAATAATAAATTAGAAAGATCTTGAATGAAAGTAATCAGTTTCAATTTGCTTCAATGTTCATTTCTCTCATTCTTCCAGCATCAAAACTCCAGCTTAACGACTTAGCGATGATGGCAGTTATTCATCTGCTCCAGATATAGATGTACATTTTTGATTGCTCACTCATTTTTGAAGCAGATCTGAGGTTTTGTATGCATCACTGAGTCTTCTGCCTTGTCCTTCCTCAGTAGTTTTTTTTTTTTTTGGTGTCAAATCAAGATTGTATTTGTCAAACAAAATAAAGATAACAAAGATCAAAGAGAATTCAGTCCTTTACCAAAATTCATTAGCCTACCACAACAGAAACCATCATCTTTGCCTTCAAAGTCTATGTGCAGCAAAGGCCAAGGATCAGAGTCACACAAGTAGACACGGATTTGAAAATCACAAATTAGGGAGCATCCCTCTCCAATCCCAGAGCATGAACGTGTGGCTAACAGCAAGTCGCTATGGCTGCTGACCCAGTGACTTCTCATCACCAGGTAACACAAGAGGAACAGCACGAATTAAGACGACTGCATTTACTTTCTGATTCTTCTTTCCAGAGAGAAATGTGCAGGATGTAAGAAATTGGAATTATTATATAATCCAGAAGGAAACATATTAAAAGATTTAAGACATCTGTTTCTCTTCTGGCTTCCTATTTTGAAGTCTCTCTCATGTTAGTAACATGACTGCAGATATCGAGTGCGACTCCTCATTCATCCCAAAGCTCGGACATGCTCTGCATGGCGCCGCGAGCTGGCTCACCTCACTCTTGTCACGGGATGCGGGAACGCTGTCACAAAGCAACCCTGTCCCTCTTTTTTGTAAATACAAACACAGCTACCAAAACAAACAGCCATCAAATAGTACCACAGCAGATGCGTAATATGCTTTATCACTAATTTACCATTAACAGCAGTTTGAGATGTTATGTACAGATATAGTCCGTAAGAGTCAGATTCATGAACAAAAAAACAGCAGGAATTAGGAAACCTAATATCAGGTTAGCAATCAGCATTTGAAGTGTTCAGTTCTGAGAGGATGGCCTCAAAATTCTCCTTTCATTTGGCAAGCTGGTAATTTTTTAAGCAACTCCTGAAATCAGGAACCAGTTAAGTTTGGAAAGTTCGTAAATAACTGAGTTGCAACAGCAAAAACAAGGCTGATTAAGTAGTTCTTCTATGTCTCTTCACTAAATATGTACAAATTTAAAACTAAAACACCTGTTTTTGCTTTTCTTTATAAACATTAATCCTTACAAGTCTAGAAGTCTTAGATTTCATTACGTTAATCTGCTTTTATAACAAGCCTCCTTCAACATGACCCCAAATTGATTTTTAATGGTTTGTACTTCAAGGAGATGAAATAGACAACCATTTGTGCCCTTTTAACACTTTAATTAGTGCCAATACTGTATCATGGACCTAATTAAAACTCTCTGGTAATGGGAGGGGGAAAGAGGGAGAAATGAGGAGGAAAGAGGAAAGGTCAACTTCTTGCAGAGCACACAATTTCCACTGCAGCAGACACTTTCTCCTCTCCAGCTCATGAACGCTCATTATAATGGGCAGAGCCACACACCCCGCACAAGTCAGGGTCGCTTCCATCAGTCTAAAATATTTGTCTGACTATATGCAGCTTACATTTGCTAAATTAGTAGTGCTTTCGATCATTTTGATATAGCAATGTTTTTCTCCACTCTTTTATCCTGGTTCCCATAGCAACAAACACTTCAGCGTGAGACTGCAATGCTGCTGCAGACTGCATCATAGCCACGCTGTCAGCAGCACACAGCTGCTTGGCAAGTCAAGATTAAGTGAAGTCATAACCCCCAGCTCCATGACACATTTACATTAAAACAAATCCTGGTATATTTTATTTGCATGACCCAGACAACATTCTAATTGCTATTAAAATTCTTAATCTTACCCACAAAGGCAAAAACCTCTGCATTTCGAAGCCAGCAAGGAACGAAGCTTTTGCTGCGGTTCTTGCTGCAGAGTTCCCCTTGGAACACTCTGATGTTTCTGGTTACCAAGAACTTCTACAGGGCACTACCAACTTGTAAATATAAATATATTTGCAATCTTTGCAAATACATTTGCAGTCTTAAAATGGTAGCAGACCTTCAACACATGGCACGTGTAGACGGATTTGCCTCAGCACAACTGCCTAGTGAACTGCTAGCTGGAGTCTCTGGCTCAAGCAATACCTTAAGGAGTGAACAACAAGCTTTTGATGACTGTTCATTGGGACTGAAATGATACTTGCTGTATTTATGTCAAAACAAACAATCTCTGCTCATGAGGCTCTGAGAGGAAACAGCAAAATTAGGACACAGCAGAACACAACCTACCAACTGGAACAAGCTTGAAAATTTACTTCCAAGTCCTCAGCTATGTCTGATAACAGCCCATAATAAAACCTTCTGACTTACGCTGCTCTAAATTAGACAAACATGAGGCTGACCCTGCAGTAATTTTTTTTTCTTATGTCCTTCTGTAGGCAATGAGGCCACCTCGCATTTTTCATCAGGAAATGCTGCCACCTAGTGACCGTAAAGTGCTACACATGTCACACGATCACAAAGACCTAATTTGTACCCACATTTCTTGACTAAGTGTAGTCGATGATGCAAAATTAAGAGTGACAATTACACAGTCATATTAAAGAAAAAAAATCTACACACAAAAGGTGCATCTAAAACTGTACAGATAAAAAGCATTTATATTAAAATAGAAAATACCCTATTAAACATTTTTTTTTTTTTTAAAAAGAGGAAAACAAGGGACTAACTTATTTTCCTACATTATCCTACAATTCTATTATAATTTAAGTTCTATTGCTCCTGCCACAGTGCCAGATTTCTCATCTGCACAGCCAAGCTCAGCTGAAGAAACACTGACTTCCCACTGCTAGTCTCTCCCTGCACCCATCTCCTGCACTGCCTACCAGTTAGGGCTGATGATACAAGATAGGTATAAACTGTGACTGAATCATAGCTTTTAGAAGGTGGGAGACAGTCTGCTGTTCAGCCACTAAGAAGGCTGACCAAAGACTGGGAAGGCCAAATCAAAGCCTCTCAAAAGATCAACGCATTTGACTGACACGTGCAAACATTGTTCTTGGAGTGCTTGTACAGGAACAGCAGGAAGCATGCAATATTCACACTTTTAAAAACGGAGATCAACTTCTAGCCTACCGTGTGTGTTCTTTACACTAGTTTCATTAACCACATAAACTATTATATTTCAAGAACTATAGTTCTTGAAACCAAAAGAGTATCTCTAAAAACCAATGCATCACACTCTTTACTGTAGTGTTTGAATTTTTCAGTGCCAAGATTCAAGAACAAAGGCTTGGCTTCTTTGAAGTCTGCCACATCTGCTTTCCTTCCAGTGATGTTCGTTTTTCCACTATATTAAGTGCTGTAAATCTTGGGTAAACAAACTCCAAACTGCACAATAGTGCTAGAAACCATAAACCAGTCAGCAGTTAGAAGTAAGGATTTCCAAAGTTACTGAGGTAGAACTCCTCAGTCTGGAGTTGTTTTTCGGTGTATTTTTTTTAAAGAGTTCAAAGCTGAAATTTAAATACAAAGTACAAAATATGTTGAACCTTTTCTACCACCTGTAAGCATATGAAAATAGTGCACACATTGCCAGAAGTATGTTTCTAAACTAACGTAGCCCAGAAGTTACACTTATTTATTCTCTACACTACCTTATAAACCTGTCATTTGTACCAAATCTGAACTGTGACAACAGGATTCAGTCCTACATTATACAAAAGAATCTAAGCTGGCATGGGTTAGTTGCTTGTCTGCAGTTATGTAGGAAATGCTCTTGCAACCAATCCTTAAGACAGTTACAAAGAACAACTAAGGCTAAAGCCCAACAAACCACTTACACGAGGGACCCGGCTTTGGCGCTGCACCTAACTGCTCACATTAACCTAACAGGAAACCAAGGCCTGACGGCCCTGAACAGGACAGCAGAGAGATTCACCCTTTTCTAACTCCAGTACCACAGTAGTAAGTTGTCTGAACACATGACTCCAATTTCATTATTATTTTTTAATAATCTCTTCTGCCAATTTTGTGGAGATGCGAAAATTCAAGAAGGGATTTTAGACTAAGGACTGAAGCACAGTCATAATTACTGCTTCAGCTCCGTATTTTCAGCTATTTCCAGCTCAAGTAACTTCCCACCGACTAGAGTAAAGCTGGGAGAAAGAAAAGGGTTTACATTTGGTCTCTGATTTGAAAAGAAGTGCTGCCATGTTGTAATCTTTCTTATTAGCTATGGTTAAGTTTGAAGAATGAAGATGCAGTCGGTGGCTTTAATAAATTTTGAGTGACTATGGCTTTATCAGTAGGGTAATTCATTAAAAAACTAATTAGAAATGCAATCAGGTTGCAAAGTTTGTCCAACTATGTTTAATCTATTTCATCAAAAAGAGTATCTATAAAGAGTGCGGCTATCCTTCAGGGACAATACACCTATCAGTCATTTATAGGAATAAAAAAAGCAATGCAGTCAAACTCATTTTGCAAAGGTTAATATAGTCTGAAAAGCATTTATCCCAATTTTCTCATTTTCAGGACATGCTGAAGCCCCAGAGAGTCCAAAAATAAATTTTTTAAAAAGCTAGGTATTATTCCTGTGACACTCAAAGAGATAAGGTCTCTTCAAAAGCATAAAAGTAGGTCTGACGAAGGATGGACTCCCCAGCATTTTAGTAAATGAATATTGAAGAATGTTAGCATTCTCAAAGCTAACTTAAGAAGTTACATTCTAAACACAACTGACATCAGTGAAGAACTTACAAAGAAATCCTTACAAGTAGCACCTTTTTCTTTTAAACACCTTGATTCTGAAAGCCTTCTTGATGTAACAAAAGCCATCGAGTATTCAGCCTACAAACAGTTAAATCACATACTGGAAATATACATTAATATGATTTTAAGAACGAAATAGTGATACTGCATCACTACTCACAGCCATACTCCCCACAAAATCCCCAGACCACACTGTCTGAGATAAGGCTTGAGTCTCAAACCCAGTGATGGAATTCTGTTGAGACTCGCCAATCGCCTAAAGGACAAAGGAGCGCCTCAATTTCAAGCATGCTGACTGCTGCTAGTCCATACAATCAGTGCTGTCCTCACGCAACAACACCTCTCACACTTGGTTCAGCTTGTGTTCCTACTACTCAACATCTGCACAAGGCATCACAAAGCACAAACATGCAGATGAAGCAGGGTTCAAACAGTTCCAGCTCTTCTGAATGTCTCTTGGATGAGCGGAGGTCACTGAAGTTCTGCTTTTTCTATCTCAGCCAAACACTTCCTTTTCTTAATAGGATCATTAGATTTTTCTTATGTTCATGTGAAAATTAAGCATGCAGGTCTACTGTCAGTCATTAAAACAGTAAAAGCATCTTGAGGAAGCTAATTAAAGCTAAGAACAAACACTTTCACCTCCCTCTCTAGCTTATTTTTCCCCCAAAGAAGGAACACTGTATGTTCTGTTACAAAAAAGAGAAAGCAACACTTACTAAACTATAAAATCATCTTACATATCAAGACTGGGCATGTGCTTATTAGCAAACCAACGCTGCAGCAGTTTTGGACAGCCTGCATCATGGATCACTAACTTCTCACAAATCTCAACAACTACACTGCCTGCACCACCTCAGCAGTTATGCAAAAGCTGCTCATGGAGAATGCAATTGTCGACTACTGTCCATGCAGTTGTTCTGTTCCATCTGAAAGCTGAGTCACCTTTAGCACCATTTCACCTGGTGGGCAAAGGCACACAGTAGTGGCATCCCATTTTTCCTACACTCCTCACCTGGAAAGGCTGAGCAACTGAACTACTTCTAAGCTCCACACCTCCCCATCTGCTCTCAGCTTCTCAGGCAGCAGCTAGTTACAAGAGGATGGAAAAATAAAGGTTATGGAGGCAGAGGACAGGGTCCTTCTGTTACGAACATACCATAACTCCATCACAGACTCTCACAATGGCTACCATCTCCAACAGTTCTCTCTTACTGCTAGTTTAGGAATGTATTTAAGTTATGCTAACAGTAATATATTTCAGCTATCTAAAGCTTATCTTTTTTTTTTTTCCTACAAAGATGTCATGCTTTTCACATTCCCTGTACACAAAAGTTTTAATTTTTGCTATTAGTAGCCAATTTTTATTTAGTCATCTGAAACACTGAAAGCAGTTTATTATTTCACAAGCTAGGGTAGTTGAGATTTTTTTTTGCCTTTTGTTTCTTTTTCTTACTCTTTTTTCCCCCTTAAAATGCACATGTGATGAAGTATCAATATCCTCTGTAATAAGTAGATGAAAAGAAAAATGATTTATCTAAAATACAAAAATTAAATTTGGAACAGTAAATACAGTGTTTAGCTTCCTAAATTCTTCTTCATTGGACCCTGTTTGAGAGGCTTAACTAAGTAGTTTCATTCTTCCTCATGTTGAGACTCCTCTGCAGTTTCTCTCATGCAGAATTTCTCAGCATTGTGTCACACAACTCCAGGATTCTTTTAACAATGTTGTAAAGTATTTCACTTAGATTTTAAGTTTACTGTTAGACTGTACTCAACCTTAATTACACCCTAAATTGTAGTTCTCAATCAATTCTACACAAGCAAAGAACTAGTTCTCAGAAGCAAGAAAAGAAGAACTTGCAAACATGGTCATGCACAGGGGCTGATTGTTCCACTAATTTGAGGCCCATTTGTGAAACCTAAGATAAAACATTGTTTAAAATCAGTTACCAGCCCCTCTCCAATACCATTGGCTAAAAGACAGAATGGAAACATGATTGGGAAGTTAGCACAGTATCAGTGAGAAAGAGCTCTGTAGAGGTCTCTCCCTGCAAAGGAATAAAACATGCAGGAGACATTACCAGTAGCACTGGGCATTATTCTCCAGTAGCTTCTCCACCATGTGCTCTACTCTTACAAACCAGCTTGGCACAGCTTTGTATATTAATGGAGTATCTGACCTGCAGAGAGAAGGTGACAAAAAAAAAAAAAAGAAAGCCACGTTACTTACAAGTACATTTTAAAATGCAGTTCTGTACGTGACAGCTCTCTCTCCACAGATTGAGTTCATCGTACTTTCTGAATATTATCACAGAAACAAAGGTTGCTTTGTTTTTAATTACACATTGTTACACTCATGTGAGCTACTATTTTAAAATTGATCCCTAAGCAGCAAAACATCCTTCACCCAGCAACTTAAGGAATTTTTATAGCAAGAGAAATTACGAGAATAAACTACACCTGAATTTTAAATTTATGTTCCTATGCGGTACAAAAATAAGAACTACATTTAGTATTAAAATGAGTTCAGTCTTCCAGGTGAGCTCATTCCCTATTTTTTAGGTGTGTATCTCCAACCTGAAAAGCCAGAAAACATTAGGCTATGTTTTTATTATTTGTATTTAAGAGCAGTAAGTCATATAGATGGGTTAACAGGACCTAGGGTTAACTAGATGAACATCCTATACCAGGAGGAGTTAAAGCATCTCTAACCTCTTACTGCTCCCTGCCAGCTCAAAGCACTAATAATGTAGTAGTGTTCTATCTACAGAAGGCAAACATACTAAGCTAGGGAGTTCCACTTCTCAACTTTAAGTCCTAACATCTAAAAAAGGGGAACAGTTTACTACTCCCATAACAGCAAGACCACAGGGAAAAGAAGGCATTCTGCAAGCTACAAAGTACTCCAGAGGTAAGAAAGGGCAGATGGCAGAGTCTCCCCGAATATTTTCTTTCTTCTAGCTGCACAGCCAAGTACTGCCTTGATAGGGAGACAAAAAACAAGGAAAATATACTGAAAAACTGCCCAGCAAGTGTTATCTTATACAGATTTGAGCCACATGACTGGTGACAGCTGAGGAAACCAGATTCAGTTCTTTACCACAGAACAAAATAAGAAATCCCCATTACTGGGTTATGTTTTCCATCAACAGAAGACAAGGGAAAAACCACCCAGCCAGATCTTAAAGCAGAGAGGGATGCTTAAAAAAAAATAATAAAATTCCTTTCTGCCTAAACATTCTAAACTGCAGGTTGTTTTTTTCTTTCCCCTTCTCAAATAAGCTAGGCCACCTTCTGGAAGATAAATCTGCTCCCTGAAAACCAGAATATATACCCCTATGTAGGACAGTTAAGGAAGGTCTGCTNAACCACATAGCTCAGGAGTGAGTTATGGTGGTGATGCTGGCTCAGGGAATACATTATCTGAAAATGGCTGGAAGCCAAGGGAGCATTATGGAGAACGCCTGCTCCTTCTCATACTCCTACACGTTCCCTCCTGGATACTGTCACACGGTCAATGGGATACGTGGCTGCTTGGTCTGATTTAGCACAACCACTCTTACTGCTTCCATAGCACTGTCCTCCAAGTTCAGATCTGTGCTTTTTCAGCACCTCACAAAGGACTGAGGTTGACGGACTCAATTTACTTGCATTTTTGCCTTCTATTTCCAGTTTGTACTGCCACAGATGCCATAAGCAAGACCTATTTAAAATACGAGAGAAAAATCCCTTTCTCCATGTTACCCTCCATCTCTGCAACTCACAACATTCAAAGAGATCACACTGAAACAGAACTTGTACTCCCAAGACCAGAGGACTCACTTTTGTACTGTAGCTAACATCTGCCCTCCTTGAGGGAGCTCCAGCATTCCTGGAGCCTTCAGAGCACTTACATTAATGGATAGATGGTAGAACTGATGTTCAATGAGTAAGCATTTAAGTATAGACAATAAGTTCAGACAAAATACTGGGATGATGAAGAAACAGCAGAAGATACCACATTAAGGACACAAGCATTAGAAACAAAAAAAAATCTAATGCTAACACCCTATTTTTACAACTCAAGAATATCTGCTCTTTTGGTACAGTGAAAAAACATCACAGAGCATGATAAACCCTGGCAGAATCACCTATTCAGTCTCACATCATCACTCCATCACATGCAGAGATGAATTCTGATACTCAGGACGAGCCCATCCTTCGGGGAACACCAGTGGTAGCATGCTTCCTGATATATGTGTCCTTCAGAATTTTATCAGAGGTAGCAAAGCCCCTGAGCAAACTGCCTGTTCCTTAGCAGCAACAGGAGATCAGCTCTCTCTGAAATACAATCTTTGTACATGAAAAGAACAGAGAGAACATTCTTTGTGCACACTGTACACTCCCAATAGTTTCTTGCACCTATTCTGAACACAATGATTTAAAACAGCCTATTGTAATCTTGCTCCCCTTCAGTTTTCCTGTAATTTCACAAGCAAACAACAGATAACTGACCATGTGCTATTACAGAATGCTTCTTGGCTTCGCTTTCACTGCCATAAAAACAAAATACTCCGTATCTGTCAGCGACAGAGTTAGCCAGTATTAATTCCTACTAGGATGGCACACAGTAACTGCAGTAAACATTTCAGCTGTCAAGCTCATTACCTTTGCTCTCTTCCAGAGCTGTTAAATAGCCCCCTCATATCCCAGTAAGAGGGATTCTGGCTGGAGATTGCGTGCTGTGTACTTAACCAAGGTGGCATTGTTTTCCTCTCCTTTAAGTTTTCAACTTTTGTTGACAGAAAATCACTACATATCACTACAAGACAATAAAAAGGACCCTTTCATGATATGTAAAAAGAGAAAATAGCATTCAGGATTCAACAGCTGCCTAGTTCCTGGGAAAAGCATGAAAAATAGAACACTAAGTAGAAGAGACTGATTTCAAGATTTTCTTGCATTAATCAAAATAACTTATAACTGTGTTCGAAGCCAAGAACTACTCTTCTACTTTTAGCATATTCCAATTATGGTTTGATTTCTGATGGCAGTGAAATGAGATTTTCAAGTAGATTCCATTATTCTGCTCTTCCCACCAGATAATTTGCTGCTAGGTGCTGCCTGCAACTTATCATCAATCAACAAAAATGTCAACAGTGTGGCAGGATTATGTTCTACAGCATCAGCACTTCTATGTCACTGCTTTGTCTCAGAAGGCCATGACTGTGTATATAAGTTGCTACGTAAGGAAAATAAAAGTGTTGCTTGTTTTTGGCTATCATTTATTAAAAACTGTGCCAGGTCAAGAAGGACTAAACCAAAACTGTAGCCCTTCTAATTCAACATGCTTGATTCCTTTTAGCCATGTTAAAAAGATTAAGCAGGTTAAGGGAGGGGAAAAAAGGAGGCAAATCTATTCAGTCACAACCCTCAATCTTAAAGCTGCATGCGCTTCTCTCCTTACCTCCAGCAGAAAGGATAGCTGTGTTTATAACTACTGCTGTGAACCAGTCTGCCTTTCTCCTTCAGTAATTTAATGATGTTCTTATCTGCATCCTAAGAAGACAGAACAAAAAGTTTTCCGTGAATAACAAATTTCATCATTTCAGTAACCTACTGCAAAAGCCACTTATAATATATCTAAACAAAAAAAATACTGTACCAGTATTCAATACCTTCACACACAAAAATTCCCCAAAAATTGTAAACAATTGATGCATTTAAATGCAGATGCACTGTGGAACGCTAAATTTGAGAAGTTGTTTGCTCCCCAAATCCAGGTATATAGCAAAGTCCCATTTTCCTCTTTACTTTTTTTCCCCACAGACACTGAACTGTGTAAAATTCAATTTCTTCCGTAGCACTAATACACACCAGAACTCACACTATTAAATCTTTCATCAAGCCTTCTGATTTTGCAGTAGAAATCCACCTACCGCCTTGTACCTAATGTTTAGATTTCATTGCAACACGTTCCTCTGACATGTGACCACAGTTACACAAGCTGAAGCATCTTTTGTAATACCTGACTGAAGATTTACATTCTAGACCAGACTGAAAGCTGTATATTAATAATTAAAGACAACCTACTGGACAAACATCATTAAAATGCGATTAAGGGAAAATATATATACACAAAGATTTTTGATATTCCAATATTTACAGTCTAAAAAAAGAATTCAGCACTGTAAGAACATTTTACAAATAGCCTTTATTTCAGATTCCCATCAGCAAGAAGCTAATCATGTCACCTCCACTGTTCCTTTATTTGCCTCAATGTACAGTAGGAAGCAATGATAGCCCTTTGAGTTCAGATACAATGTAAGGTTTTAAGCCTGTTCAATAGGAACATGCTATCAAATTGTAACAGTGGGAAACCCTGACTGAAAAACAATTTATTTGCTGAGTTTGAGGCAGGTTTGTTTTTTACAGATTTGTCTGTAACCATCTAGAGTTCCTTTGGGCCTCCTTTCACATGGACTCCCTTGCATCTATTAGCAAGTAAATTGTGTTGCAACATGTCCCACAAGTGGTGAAAATCACTTGATTTCTCTCCATTAAAAAGCTACCTTAAACGAAGTGGCTGGTATAAACTTAATTGTGATATCTGTGAATTCAGAAGTCATCCCGAGGCAAGGCAGGCCTCTGCACACTTACCTTGAGACTGCATATGTAACATTTCTGCAAGAAACTAGGAAGAAGTGTGACTTTTCTGCAGCTAATGTAAACAGATACACCTCTTCCCTTTCATTACTAGGTTTACAATACTACTTACGTTTATTTTTTTCACATTGTTGCAGATGTTAACAGACACTTTAATTTTTCCATATACAGAGACGCATTGAAGACAAAGCTACTCAGGAAAAGATAAGAACGCTCCTACTGCACATAAATTCCATCTTGAATAAAGTAGTCATTTCCCTTCTACAAGCTCACTGACCTTCACATACTGCCCAGCAAAGTCAGTCACTTCAGCTGTGAAGCAGCCTGATGCATCAACAGGACAAACTGGCACAGAATCTTTCTGAATAATATTGAAATCCATACAGACTCTGTAGTCATCCTACAAAAGATACAAGTGCCAAGTTACGGAAGTCCGAAATATTGATTATAATATTCATTCCTGAAAAAAATAAATATGAAATGTGATGACTAGACAAGAATAGCAGAATGCTCAGCCTTCACCAAAATATGCTTCAGTAAATGTTATTTTACATAATTATACTTTTATTCATTACAGATATTAAGATTTCTTCAGAGCACTTGCATTCCTCTCACCCATAAAACAGGATATGTGCACATGCTTCTGTGCCCATACATAGACAAATGCACAAATTTTCATGCGTATATGTGCACATACATACACAGTCAACAGCTTCAGGTTATTATCACATAGGAAAGAACCTGAAAACCACTTGTACCAGCCAACAGAGACTTGTTTCTGTTTAACACACAAGCTGGTATGGCATTTTTTTAGATGGCTGGTTGTTTTAACCAATTTCGTTCTGGAACTACACATAAGAAATTCTGAACATCTTAACGAACTGAAGCCTTTAAATCTGTGTTCCTCAATCTTTTCAGCCTGTAGGCAACAACACTGACCAAGCACCACACATGGACAACATTATAAATTGCTTTCCTGGCCAGCCCCTGTTTAACTTTTTAATTTCCTGTAGCAGTAAGGAGAAAAATAAAAATAAAAAAGCTTGAGTACAAGTGGGTCACTGCAAATTTTTCATGAACTAAAAAAAAAAAAAACTGTCTTCAAAAGGAGAAGAGCAAAACAAAATTATGAGGGGAATAGCAAAGTTCAGATTTT
Source organism: Alectura lathami (assembly GCA_013399715.1). NCBI lineage: Eukaryota > Metazoa > Chordata > Aves > Galliformes > Megapodiidae > Alectura > Alectura lathami. Next base: position 12,394 of record VXAV01006377.1, on the reverse strand, counting down.
AATTTCAAGATTTAAGTCCAAGTAAAAACATCTTAACCAATTACTACTCCAGATTACCCACTTTCTTGCCCTGAAGGTGAGATTACATTATTAGGAGTTGAAGGAGAAGGGAGATGGGGGACAGCTGCAGATCAAACTCTCTCAATATATTTGCAGCATCCATCAAGGCAGGTTGTACTCGAGTCATACTTGTTCCTGTATTGCTGTTCTGACCAAACAGGGAGAAAGCCACTGACTTAGGGACAAACATCATTAGGGTTTTATTGCTGTGAAATGGAACCTGCAGTGGCTCTGCCTGTCTGAACTGGCTGCAGTACTGGCGAGGCAACTTTTGGAGTGACAAAGCAGGGTCCCCAGATGCTCTCTGTGGTCTTCCCCCTGCATCTTCAACAACACCCACCAGCTCCCTCAAGCCAGGTCTGGCAGATGCTGCCAGCTGATCCATGACATATTTTACAGGACATGCTGAAACTCATCCACGACAATAGGGAAATTGGCTGCTTCAAGTACCAACGCACCACATGCAGAAATGAAAGCCCATCTCAGCTGTAGCACTCAATGGCTCTACAGATCATAGCCTCTTTCCATCTTTCAGTTGCTGTGGACAGCCACAATTGTTCAGCCTCCATTTAGTCAAGCAGCTACTTCAGTGAATAGATTACCTGAGACAAGCCCATTCTCAGCTGGCCTTTCATCAGCTATTACTGCTGAGATACAGCAAACAGACTGCAGAGTTAACATGTAGGCCAGATGACAGAACTAACGTCAGCCCCCATTTGGCAACAAACTGTAACAGCCTTTGAAGAAGCAGCCAGCAAAGAGCACATCAAAGCCTGGCACGCTGACAGCCTAGCTCAAACGCAATAACCAACCTGCCACTTCACAGGACCTAGGTCAAGAGGTGGTTCGGTTTGGTTTGCACCACTGAAGCAGACAGTGATATATCAAGAGTTTCCTTCCTTTTGAAAAGCTTGAACTTGATTGTACAAGCTCAACAATCTGACCTGCCACTTGATTTCACAGAGACTTCAGTAATCACAACCCAGGAATACAATCAGGCACATGCAGAAATCCACAAGTGCTAAGCTTCACAAGAAAGCCAAGGCAAGTTTCCATTCTTTTCAGGATTGAAGTCATAGTGCCAGTTGCACTTCTTTTTATGCCTGCCATGATTAGATCTCTCAGAAGATTACAGTAGTCAGAAAGCCATACACAAAACAAACAGAACAGAAGCTACGAAAAACTCATTGATACAAGTAACACAAGGCTCTTCTGTCTGAAACATGAAAAAGGCAACAAAAATGATGGTCAAAAGCCTCACCTGTAGCACCACTTAACAAAAATCATGTATGCTTTTGTGATATATTGAAAAGAAAGTGCATATTGAAAAGAATGTGTGTATGAAACGTCTGTGATTCAGTATGAGCATGCACTGGAAGTACAGGGTTTGCAAGCAAACTAAAACATTATTAGAACTCAATTGTAAACACATCTCCATATGATGAAATGCCTGTGCAGCTGAATTTTAGTGTCATGTTAATCTGGAGGTACAAGGAGTTTAACAAGTTTTTATGCAGGTTCATCTTGCTACGTGGGCTTTAATTTTGATTTCTCTTGAACAGAAATAGGAGTGTTCTCTCACACCATGTTGTAGATTCTATTTGGCAAAACATCAGGCAAGACTTAACTACATATGCTGTAACTAAACAAAGGTGAATCTTCACTTTTAAAATTTTGGCAGAGAAAGATACGCTTCTAAGCCATCATCAGAATGACTGTCAGCAAGAAGATGACCTTACTTTCTATCACTTACTTATACAGGTGGGAAGGGACAGAGACTACACTACTTGTCATGAACTGTGCTCTTTTCCCTTCTCCGAGGTTTGCCTCCTGCTCCACTTACCCTTCTTCCTCTTTGCTATTCTCCTTTAACATGCAACATTTAAAGGAAGTCGCAGAGAAGCCAACTAGGCTGGCAGCCCTGCCTGCAATCATGAGTTATCTCCCTCTTTCATCCAAGCTTGTCTATCATAAAATGGAAACTTTTAATGCCAACATCATGTAACATCCAGTATTCTGTAGAGTGCTTACAGCGATGAATTCCTGAACGTAAACCAGAGCCTTTGTGAGCCTTTCTGAACAAAGCTAACCAGTGGACCATCAAAATTGAACTATGTCTCCCGAAACAAAAAAGCAGCAGTACCTCGTACAACATAGGCTGTGTAGTTTCCTTCTAAGGGCAGCATACCCAGTTGATTCAGGCCCACATCATGCATTATTATGAGGTCTAGCTGTCCCATTTCTACAAAGTGGAAGTTTTGTGAGCATAGTGTTCCTTTCCTCACAGAAAAAACCTATGTATTTTCCTTTGCAATACATATAACATACTGTCATGTTATCGAAAACCCTGGTTTTAAAAAGGCAATTGCTGACTTCCCAGGAGAGAGAGAACAATTTCTCTCCCTCTGTGTTTACACAAGTCTTTGTTGGCTTGTAACTGAACCAAACAAAAGATGGCAGATAATCCCTGGTCTAACTGGCCAGTTAGGCTTTCCAACAAGCTGTTTCCAATAACTGGAATGTATTGTGAAAATACACAACAAAACAATAGGGCAGCCAATGGAAAACTTCCTCCAGAGCTCCTTCATTATTAGCAGCCTTTACACTTCCTTCACTCCATGTCCTAGGGCAAGAGTTCCTGCCTCAAAACCAGGACTGGTCTCTCACCTGCCGGTTAAATCCCTGCAAGATTTAGCTATAGGGGAATATCTGAGGTTGAGGTAGTGTGATACACCTGGGAATCCTTAAGACACTTTACCAGTCACCATGAGTTTCTTTATTAGCCAGTAATATACTGCCCAATCTGATTTTAAGTTGCAGTTCTATTAAGCTGGGACATCTTTTTGTATCAATGTTCATCCTGTCAAGGGAAACAGAACACCACAACAGATGCACCCTTCAAAAAATGCAGAAAAAAAAGAGAAACATGGGATACTTCACATGAATACAAAGAGGTCTATTATTAACGCCAATGGTTTCTGGAAATGATAACAGAGCTTGTAGTTCAGGGACTGCTAATTGCTGGACACTGGCAGTTCTATTACAAGTTTTTTGAGGACATCTTTGAATAACGGCTGAAGACACTATACAAAAGAGACAATGAGTCTGAACTAGTGCAGCTAATTCCTGTGTCTAAAAACCTGACAAAATTCATGAAAAATTATCCCTCTTAACCTTTGCAAGAATAGACTGAGGGAAAGAAAAATAAAATTTTTTAGTAGACCGAAAAAAGAAGTGCAACAAGGGATAAAGCCTCAGTACAGAAACACTCAAAGCATTTATTCAGGCCCTTCAAACACACAAGTAACAAAATTGAAAGACTGAAGAGGGGCAGAGTGCTCAGCAGAACTGCAGCTACCACCCAAAACTATCACTTACAGCAAGTTTTTACCATCCATGCAATAGATCATTTATTTTTGAAGCTGTAAATATAGACTTTTGGAAAAGCTAAGATCAACAACACTTTGAAGACACAGCACTGAGTTCTCTTCACTTACCACAATAACCAAAGCAAGGGACACCTGAAATCCCCACTCTAGAACACAAAGGGCACCAGAATACAATGCTACCTACATTTGTAAATAGCAAATGGGAAGATTGTTTTATTTCTGACAGTTTCTGTCAGCCACGCTGAGAGTTCACAGTAGTTGGAAAGCCAAGAAATGTGTGTGAACAGAATGAACGTAACTGACACATGAACGATACTCACAGCACCAAAATAGGGGGCTTGATGAACAACACCTGTGCCTTCTTCCTCCTTCACGTAACTGTCGACTAGCACAGTGAAGGCACCTTTATCTTTGTACTGTAACACAAAAATATGCTTTTCATATACACGGCAATACAGAACTCTTACAAACACAGAAAAGCTACTGGCTAGAGTCAACAACAGCATCAGAAATAAATTACACACATTAAAATGGATACATAATGTTAGGAATGTCACATTTCCCACAGCTAAGACACCTAGACACTTCACCTAAACAGCATCAGCTGTGATTAAATCTAAGACCTCTCCAGAAGGCCTCAGAATCCATTCATCTTCAAGCCACAAGTCTTCACACAGTTCTCTGCTTAAAATAGAAATCAGCACACTCTTATAAGTGAGGATACAATCAAGACAGCTACAGGCATTCAATATACAGAGATCTCCTTGCATTTTTATATTAGAAGGTAATAATTAGAAGATACAGTATTCACAGTCTTAAAAAACCCTTCGCTTTTATAGTAATATATTTTCACTATTTCCTCTAGAGAAAGTGGTAAGTATAAAGAAAAAACAAGAAAATTTGCAGTGTGATCAGTACATAGATAATGAAAAATATAGATCAATTTCTTCTTGCTTAATGTAAAAGTGCTAAAAAAAACTGTAAACAGTTACAGCTGAATCAGATATGTTACAAAATATTTGGCATGTTCTGTAGAGGGATATTTTGGGATAAGACATCCATTCTAAGAAAAATTGGTATATGCCCACCTGCTCCTTAAGTACACCAGGACTCAGAATAAATGATCCATTCTGATCCTTCATACCTGCAGTCTCATTTATCAGATTCAGAAAAGTGTTTGATCTTTCTCTAGAAACAACAGGTCCTGCTAGCTACAGAGTTTCCTCAGCTTTGCTGTCTTCAGCACATGCTTCAGCACAGATGATAGTCACAAACGACTGAATCCCTTGTCCAAGTTAACAGCTACATGTCCAGTACTGGAATCCATTTCAACTCTTGGAAAAATGTTACCATTTTTTTTTTTTAAATATATAGTAATAACAGACAGGGTGGAGAACTGTCTGTATTACTATAGCACCACAATCTGTGGTGCCATTAACTACAGTAGACTTACACAGCACTTAAATGCTGCGTAGATGGACATCCATGAAGCCCAGGTATATTAACAGTTATTTTAGCATAGGTGTTTAATTGTTTAACGGAAAACATTACGTCTGCAGCTGATACCCACATTCAAGTCCTCTCCTCATGAATACAAAATCTGTGGAATTTAAAGGCAGAAGACAGAAGCTCTCCAGATGAAAAGCTGAGAGAATACTGATTGTTCAGTAGCACTTATTGAAGGTTCTGCTGCAATCTGAAGTCACACTGGCATTTACCACTGAATTCTTACTCTGGGATTATTTAAAACTTCAGGAAAAAATAAAGAAAACTGTCAGTCTTCTGTTTTTCAACCTTTCACTAGGATTTTGAACTACTGTAATAAAACATGGGTTTTCCTATTAAGACACAAGGTTATTATAATATAAGCAAGGAATACTGAGAAACTTTGACTTTTGCATACTGTGCTGAAAATCAAACTTCATCTTACCTGAATAAAATATTCAAAGAGTGGTTTATATTTCCTGCCTTTTAGAACAATGCCAGGAAACCTGAGGAGAAAAATATTCTCATGAACACAAATCAACAACTTGAAAATTGCTTAAGCCAGCTAGTAGGAGAGCTGTTTTCCCTGTCAGCCCCATCTATAACAGAATTTGACTTCATAAAGTGAAGAAAGTTTTTCTAAACAGTTTGCTTCCCATTTGTACACCTCTTTGACAACTTGGACTTAAGACAGAAACCACAACATGTCTTAGTGCATCTCTGCTAACAGAGAACAGGTACACTTCTACTTGATGGCCTTCCAATCAAGCAACCATTGTATGTTAACACAGGAATTAAGCATTAATAACAGTCTATTTCTGATAAAGCTCTGGGTAAGGAAATTCTGGACAAAACACAATTTCATACTGATAACAACAAAGCGCTACTGCTCAGCATGTGCAACCAAACTAAATAAGCACTGATGCAAAACACCTACAAGCTGTACAAGTTAAAGCTTAACTATCTTCTTCCTTATTACAAAATTAGGCATCTACGCTCTCCGGGGGCATCCCAGAAGATCCAACACAGACAGGACTAACCGGGGAACCAAGCCAGACAGGAAATGCAAGACAGATACAGCCTGTAGGTCTGGCTCTCTTCAGGCTTGACTACAGATGGCAAGGATGGTGACTGGATTGCGACCCGCTGCTCACAACTCTCCTGAAAGGGCTTGAATCTTCCCTTGCAGGAAAAAGTGTATTTAAAACACAACGTTATCTAGCAGATGGGACACCTCTCTGCATGTGCCGCAGCTGTGGTCTTCCCCTATACTCTTCCTGATTTACATCCACGTCTTCCAAAACAATGGTCAAACCATGCAACATTTGACTACTTGAAAGTAGGAAACAGCTTGAAAGCTGTTCCACTGTACAAAAAAACCTCCATCAATATTTAATGCCAAGTTAAAGAGCATGACTCCTCAGCTTGGCACACATAATACCCGCTAGGAAAAGGAGAGCTTTCTATTTTAAGCCACAGCTTCACGGATGGGTTTTTATATTACACACAGCCTTAGGAATGTTTGAGGTGCTTAATCAGGATCAGATGAGAGAACAGCATCCCAGTGCTCAGCCATATAGATGTGGGAGTGCTCAGACTGAACATCAAGCACTAGAACTGGTTTTTTAAAAAAGAAAAAAAGAACAGTTAAATGAAAGGATAACATTGTGGATCACATTCCCTATTGTCCCTTTTGATTTCTGAAATATTTTGTTTTATCAAAGTACTGAACTTACAGCTGAAAGTTTATACACTGCTACGTTCTTGTGACCTAAGTTACACTACTAACAGACTAGCCTGACATCACCATAGTAATCCCTTACTCTCAAGAGACCAGAAATTTAGAACAGAAAGAGAGACAACATTGATGCACTGGAGAATGGTATAAAGAAATTACGTGTTTAACATGCAAACAGACTGAAATGTAACACACAGAGAGAAAAACGCCCATCAACCACTTCACGTTCACCACTGCTAAATAAAACAACAAACCACTCAATGGCCAAAAGTGGGGTAACATATCAAGACAGATCCATTTGTGCAAAGTAGCAGAGATTATTCTGATAAGTATAGTAGCCATCTCACTAGTGAAACAAAGGAGAAATAGTCCTATTTTCTCTCACATAAAGCAATACTCTGTTATTACAAGTCAATTATCTGACTTGAAAAAGGAAAGAAGAGCAGTCAAGGCAGCTTTGAAAGAAAAGCTGGAAGTATTCAGAAAGTTCAGATGACTTCAGATGCAGAAAATTTTCAATGTAAGATTATTCCTTGACCTCAGCTTGCCACCTGGTATGGAGCAAGTGTCACGGATTTGTCCCTTGAGGGTGTAACTGCATGAAAATTGACAAGTGAGCTAGAAGGAAAAAGTGAGAAATGGAAAAGGGAAAAGTTCATTTCCATGAATTTATATACTCTTAGGTCTAAACCTTCAAAAGATTCATTCGACCACCAGCTACCTCTTAATTGTCTCACCCTTCACATTTGAGATAAATGATTTATTACATAACAAAAATTGCAGCATGACAGAAAAATGTCAGCTCGAGAAGACTGTAGCACTAATATGGAAAGAAGAAAACCACATCACTCTGCAAGGAGAACAAAGTTGCCAGCAGCCTTCTGTATAGGTGCAGAGAGGTAAAAGATGAGGAAAAAAAAAAAATAGAAATACAATTAGCCAAGGATGAAAGCATCTACAACAAACCTAGGCATGACTGCCTTAGAGAGCAAGTATAAAACCATTATTCTGCAATTTTGATGAAGAGAAAAACCAACAGAAAAGCTTTAAACATTTAGTGCATTCCTTGATACAGGAAATGAATGAGGACAACAAGACTGAAATTACATTTGTAAAATGTAATTTCCAAGAAAATAATGAATGTTCCAAAAAAATAATTATTTGGGATGACAACACAACAGACAAATTTAATGCATCTACACTGCTTATTTTCAAATCTGAAAGTAACGCATTCCAAAATATTTAAGCAAATACAGTATTTTTGGTAGGAGCTTTTTTTTTTTTAATCACCTCCCTCTCCCTGCTGGCCACCCCTCTCTCGATGCAGCCCAGGATGCCATTGGCCTTCCTGGCTGCAAGAGCGCACTGCCAGCTCATGGCCAGCTTTTCGTCAATCACAACACCCAAGTCCTTCTCTGCAGGGATGCTCTCAATGAGTTCTGCTCCCAGTCTGTACACAATGGACTCTTGTCCATTTTTCTTTAAATATTCACACGATTTTTAAAACGTGTTCCACATTTGTGCCATTTTCAGTTTGAGACTTATAAATCACGGTGATAATAATGTTCCTTACAAAAAAAAAAAGAAAAATGAACAAAACAGAAGGAAAGACTAGGGAGCCTTTTGGGTTTCTTGCTACAAAACAATAATCCAATCAAAATTTTATTCATGTTCAAGATCAATTCATACTAGCAACCTCCAATCTTCTGTATAGATTCTTTGCAAGATATACACAGAAAGTATCACCATATTGGGAAATTCACCTTTAATAACTGCAGAACTCAACTTCTTAAAACACTTAACTCTGAGCTACAAAATACTGGAAGTTAACAAGTGTGTCATAATTTATGTACTTGCCTGTCCAGTATCTCGTATTCACTGTCAGATTTGTACAGTGCTATCAGCCTGGATTCCATCAAGATGTAAATTTTTCCTGTGGTATTATCTACAATATAAATCAAAGCAAAAAGTTATACAAATCTCAGTTTAATGCCTTCATTTGCACCACTATAAACCTTCCAATTTATGTAAGACAGCATCAAATTAGCTATAAAATTGCCCAGAATTCTCTTGCTGATCAACGACTACTTTCCACCCATTTTTTCCCCATACAGTCACTTGATTTACTTACTTTTCACAAGTTAAGCTTAAACAGATGCCACAGGAGAAAACTCAGTGACAATGATTTTTAGCATGTTTATTTTGTTGTTGTTAAAGAGGCAGTAGTACCCTACCTTGTCTACTGTTATTGTGTCATAGAAATAGAATTGAGAAGTTTCAGTGTATGTAATTGAAACAGAGCAAAATAATTACAAAACCTGTGGTAAGCTGGGCAGTTACTACATAAACATGCCTAAACTGACGTGTCTTGTAATGGCTGTATTTCTTTTTGCTTCCTTTCTGAAATTTATTATTCCAATCAATTTCATGCTTAGATTTCTTTATAAAGGAGATAAATAAAAATCAAAAAGGAAAGCCATTTTCTAACCCCCCCAAAAATCCTGATGTGTTAACTTTGATGGCAAATATCATTCAGACTACTTCTCTAGGGATTGTGGTATCCTTTATGGGCACTTTTGGCATTTGTTCATTATCACAGACCTCTAGTCAGCCATAAAGCTGTCATACCTTTATGTCTTCCTATAAATATATTTGGCAAAGACAGATGGAAGTAGCTTTGAAAAAAGCACTATCTCAGGCAGATGTAGGTGTTATTCCTAAAAGTACTCAATAGCTCTTTCAAGCAGACCAAACGTATGTCAAAATTTCTGAAAGCCAAAATATATTTAGCTCTCCCACAAGGAAAACCCCAAACATCTGGAGTTCACGGTAAAGAACTCTGCAACTTTTCATGTGTATCACCTTCCGCAGTAATTAGATTCATGTGTTTGTGTTGGAACTGGAAATTATTTCTTTGGCATTTTCTAAATCCAGATTAAATGCCATTGTTAACTCACATCTCCATTTTTGTTTACATACACTGAAAAGTCAGAAAAGGTCAGCACATTGGAAGAACCTGAGAACAGCAATGCCAGACGTATTTTTATCCAAATTCCTGCTTATATTTTATTTAAATTTTTTAAAAAGTTGTTCATAGATAAGTAAACAATTGAAGAGGATTACATGAAGACTAAAACAAATACTGTTTCCAACTAACATTGGAATTGAAAACCTTGGAAAACTATTTGCAACAGTAACAAGAGCAACAGTCTGTACTGTTTATGCACCCTATATGGTCTGCAGCACACAGCTCCTGAGGTGCTGGGTGCTCTCTTGAAGGGGATTCCCTTACAGTACAACCCATTTAGTCAGTGATAGTCACCTCAGCCATGAGTAAGCCATAATGCTTGGTCAAATGCACCCCCACATTGGAAATCACACTTGTGCTAAAAACACACTTCAGACAGGCCATGAGCAGCACTGGTCATCTCATGCGTGTTGCAGGTTAAGAGAACACAGATGTTCAGTTGCAGCAATTCAGCTGTCAAATACTAGTCTGAGTCAGAGCCCCAGGAATGGGGGCCAAGAAGCTAGGGGCACCCAGTCACACTTCCCTGTCTCTCAAATGTGGTGTGACTTTTAGAGGCCAAATAAAGCATTTCTTCTTGTTCATTATTTCAGCTGTCAATACTTATTAGGGACAGTCCTCAGAATGCATGTAAGAGCTAAAAAGAGCACAGCAGTTGGAAACTATTGGCCACGTAGGAAGTGTGTCTCATCTTTTAGAACAACACTGATCCAGTCCAAGCAAAGCACTGTAAATTTAGCATAAAACGGTCCATCANTCAAAGGCAATGAAGAAAGAAGTGCCTGTTAGATATCACTTGCCTCTCAACTTTACGTATTGCAGTTCTGGGTTAACGCACAGGGCCAGGTTACTGGGTAAGGTCCAAGGAGTAGTGGTCCAAGCAACAAGAGAGACACTTGCATCTTCATCCAGCGGGAAGCTCACAATCACTGAAGGGTCTTGAACATCCTTAAAGGGCAAAATAAGTCAAAAGAGAGAACACATGCATTTACTGCAGGTGTTAGTGAAAAAAAATACAAATCAGAGCAGCAGTTGGATTGGCACGACCCACTACCCTGCAACTTGCCTAGTTCATCTCTGCAGCGGCAGAATGTGAAGTGGCCGCATAAGGAAGTTTGAAAAGGACACCAAGCACAACATTGCATCATTATACCAGTGTAAACTATCGGTCTGACAAGGCCACCAAGTTAAACAAGTTAAACGTTGGGATTAGCAGTGAGATTCTGTGAATGATCTGCCAAAACACCAGAGAGCTGAGCACCAGCTCCCCCAGGTCTCTCTCTTTAAAAGTCTGTAATTAATCTCAACTGTCAAGACTATCAGCAGCTCCTCAGCTACCGCTGCAAAAAGCCTTTTCCCATCTTTTCCTCTAGAGTCAGGGAATAGGAGGAACAGCCGTCACCTAAGAAGATGCTGTATCTTATTACAAAACTATCGTTAGGAAGGAAAAATAAAAGTTTTGGGTACTTAAAAGTATACATCAATATTTAAGAGTAAAAATCTCAGGGAAGAGACCATTGTCAGCTGCTCTACGAAACTTTGTCTTCAAGTGATTCAAAAGAATCCCCTGAAAACAATTTTTTCTTTCAGACAAGTAGAATCCTATTCGGTCACTTCATATTTCATACATTATGAAAAACTGATTGAAAAAGCAAGTCTGATCTTGCACATGTGAAATGTTCACTATTCATTTTAAAAGCCAAATAGAAAACGGATGTCACTCGCACAGGCCCTAAACATACAGATAGGCCCTACCCATACAGACCGGCCCTACCCCCTTGTCATTTCTAGTGCAAGGCACTCTGGTTTCTGCCCAGCATCATGGAACAGTTAATTGCATCACGGGACAGGCAGCTATTTATGTCTGAGCTAAGGGCTGTTCCAGAGGGAATTTTCTGTGAACATCTGGTGCAGTCAACGGTAAAACATAAATATTACATAACCGTGGAACTGCACTCAGTACCAAGCAAAGACTGAGCTATCACTACAGCTCTGTCTCTTAATTGAGAAACAACATTGTCGGTTATTCATTTCGTTTTCTAAGCACTAAGTTGACCAAGTAGATAAAAACATTTGGAAAGCCATAAAAAATAACATCCAGGCTTCCAGACAATGTTCCCAAAGTTATACCTGCTTTAAGCTGAAGAGAAAAATTCTCCAGTTTGTATGCAACACAAGATCCTGACATAGTTTACTCAAGTCTACTGTAGACACCTAACTCAATTTCTAAACATACTTCCTGTGTCCTAGCTCTCACAGGATCAATAAAGAGAAGCCAAAGCCTGCTTTTCACATCAAGAAAGGCAACAGCTGCCTCACTCCCAGAAAGGACAGATCTTGCTAGCAACACATCACACCAGCTAACAGACCTCCAGTGCCCCAATCTCCAAAACACCACCTCAAACAGACAAAGATACTTTTTGCATGTAGCAGCACAGCGGCATACGTAAGCCCACACTGTACTGGTTAGAGAGTAAGAAATAGCAGCTAAGTATTTTATTAAGATTCAAGAGGGGAAGAGAGCTTTTTTCTATTTAAAAAGGGCACAGTAGTCGTTGTCTTAGAGAAAACTCAATCTAAGTCTATATGAAATGTCAATTGCTTTGCTTGTATTTAACGATTTCAGCCACCACACAAACAGAAGTATCAAGATATCCTTGTAGGTGCCACTCTTCCGCATCACAAAAACCTTTA
>VXAV01006376.1:67418-129877 GCA_013399715.1 Alectura lathami | reverse complement strand
GGGCGGATTTCACTTTCCTTTTTGCTATTTCAGCCGAGGATGTTAACTTCGGGTGCAGCGTTCGTTGTTCCCTCGGGCTGCCGTTCGGTGTTTTTGGAAGAGGCTCTCCGAGTGCATGGTGTTTGATGGTGCTTCTGCCGTTAGTTAGCTCCTCGGAGAGAGCAAGGGCTGTCTGAGAGCCTCGGGGAAGCAGAGCCATCACGTCCTCATGAATTGCTTTATATTACTGTATATGTATTGCTGTACTTCTGTGTAAGTCACTCAGACGTTTGGGACTTATGTTTTTAGAAAACTCCGGTAACAGGAATAGTGTTATTTTTCGTATTGCATTGCCTTTGCACATGTGTTTGTGGCATGATACTTCCTTGTGAATGTGGCAATCCACTCTCACTATGGAATGACATTACAGTTTGCAAGTTAGTCAACAATCGATGTGACAAAGTTTGTAATGACCAGTTTCTGTGTGTTTGTGCAGCATTAGATTATTTTGTCACTTTTTTTGGTAAATATTTCAGATAACTATAAAGGGAAGTCATGGCTTAGATTGAAAGGGGCGCAAGTGCATGGCGTGATTCAGAAAACCCCACTTTCTCTTGCAGGTTGAGTCTGCCGTTGCTCTCGCAAGGCCTGGGTCGTGCTGCTCTGCCCCAGCTGGGTTAGCTGCTGTTGGGGATGGCCCTGCCCTCCTGAACCTGAGTTGTGACATGGTTTTTCTCTCCTGAAGTAAACATGATGAAAACGGAGTCTTCGGGAGAGAGATCAACCCTCCGAAGTGCCTCTCCTCACAGGAATGCTTACAGAACTGAGTTCCAGGCGCTGAAAAGCACCTTTGACAAACCGAAGTCAGATGGAGACCAAAAAACGAAAGAGGAAGGAGAGGCCTCTCAGAGCAGGGGAAGGAAATATGGCTCAAATGTCAATAGGATTAAGAACTTATTTATGCAGATGGGCATGGAGCCCACAGAAAGTGCTGGAGTTGCCCCCAAAACCAGGGGGAAGGGTGGACCTCCATCACCTCAGAGACGAAATAGGCCCAAAGAATTTGTAGAAAAAACAGACGGTTCAATTGTAAAATTGGAATCTTCTGTTTCAGAGAGGATTAGTAGGTTTGACACTATCCACGACGGCCCTTCTTACTCCAAGTTCACCGAAACTCGGAAGATGTTTGAGCGCAACGCTCATGACGTGGGACACTCCCATCGCCATTCCCCAAAGAAAGAGAAGGCGGCCTCCGGCGAACTGGCGGAGGAGTGGTGCAGCTCCAAGTCGCACAGGGGCAGCACTGACTCCCTGGACAGCCTTAGCCCCAGGACGGAGACTGTCTCTCCGACCGTGAGTCAGCTGAGCGCGGTTTTTGAAAACGCTGACTCGCACAATGTCGTGGTGTTGGAGAAGTCGGAGAACAGCGAGGAGTACTCCGTAACCGGTCACTACCCGCTCAACCTCTCGTCCACCGTCGCAAACATCTCCTCCCCTGTTGCAAACCTCGAGGGCTTCAGTCCTTTGAAGGATGCCGGCACGTGGTCTCCTCCAGCCAAGCAGAGTCCCAGTGTGGTGTCTGCTGAGCACTCTCAGCACAATAGTGTGCCCCCAGCACCGAGACAGAAGGCGTCTGCAGGCATTGTTTTGGGTTCAAAAACAGCAGAAGAAGTCAAGAACACAGAGGCAGGTTCTGGTTGTGTTGAGAGCCCTGTGGTGAGTCAGCAGGGTTTGGTACTTGATGGCGAAAGATCTGCGGACAGTTCTGCGAGGAGTAAGTCAAAAACAGACACAGAGGTTTCCTTGCAACAAAAGGAACGGTCAGGACATGCAGAGGATGTTGTTGATAGACCCGAAGCTGCAGAAATACCAAGAAACTTGGTTTTGGGAGATGATTTAGCAGCAGATGCTGTTTCAGATGCTACTGAGACCCATGATGATGAGGCAAGCGAAAAAGAAGCGCACGAAGACGCAAACAATTTCCAGAGTTCCCATGTGTACATGCACTCTGACTACAACGTGTACAGGGTGCGATCGAGGTATAACTCTGACTGGGGAGAGACAGGTACCGAGCAGGACGATCAGGATGACAGTGATGAAAATAACTGCTATGAACCCGATATGGAATACTCTGAAATTAATGGATTGCCGGATGAAGATGAAATCCCAGCCAACAGAAAAATACAGTTCAGCCGTGCTCCAATTAAGGTAAGCTTCCCTACGTTATTTTCCTGCAGTTCATTTTCAAACGCGGCTTTACTTGAAGTGCGTTTTGACAGCTGAAAGTGCTCTGAAGAGGTTGTGGAGGATCTTGTGATACCCATTTCTGGTGCAGGCAGCCAGTGAGCATAATCCCAAATGACGTAGGCAAGCTGAGCTCGGATGAACTCGTGTGCTTTCCTAGGCTGCTCGGTGTCTGGCTGTGCTTGCAGAAATTGAGAATGGTGGCGAGGTTTATGGAGTCTGAGGGTTTTAACATGTGTGTTTTGACTACGTGACTGAACTGTACTCTCATGGTGAAACGTAGAAGGGGGTGTTTGGTAGCCTTTGTGCCGGTTGTTGTTTCTTTCATTTGAAATTGCAGCTTCTTACGGGATGGCTTTGCTTCAGCTCTTCTCCGATGTTCTCTGAAGCCACTGTGTTGAGATGCTGTGTCATGGAGCAGAGCGCGCTGTCGTAGAGTGGTTCTGTCTCACTAGTGCTGTTATTATGCTGCATCTGAATTAGTGTCACCTTTTCTTGTAGCATCTTTTTCAAATTTTACTCAACTTTAACATGTGTATTTAGCGTATGTCAGTGCAGGTAGGAGGCTACAGAAAGGTGGAAGTCAGTTGGCTGAAATACCTAATGAAGGCTGAGTTCTTTGTGGTGATTTTAAATACCTTGAAATTACAGCCAAGAATGTGGGCTGTTTCGAGTATTTTCAGCTAGAAAGGAATAACTAGTCGTGTTCTTTTTATAGCAGCGTTTCACTGCTGAGTTTCAGAGTTATGTATAGAAGCGCTTTATTTCCAAGTTATGCTTAATGCACATGGTCTCAAATGCAAAATGCAGAAACGTAGTCATTTTTCCAGAAATGGTTCTTGGAAGGCTGAATGTGGTGGAGTACTTAAAGTGTACACAATTTAAAAACAAAAATCATACTTTGAAATTTACTTTGTTGTCATGGTGTGAGTTCAGTAAAGAAAATTACAGAATCAACAAACAAATTTCACTGTTGAACACGAAGCAATGTGATTTACAAAATTTGTGCTTGCACCGTCTGTGGTTTGTGTTAGGTAAGGTATGTGTAGCTCCATTAGGAAATGTTCGTCGGAATGAAGCAAGCAGGTTTCTGCATCTGTGTGTTGAGGGGTGGGGAAGGACAACGGCCTTGTGTGCTTCATGCTTGTAGGAGACCGTTTTTTACACTGAAACAGCATATTCAGTGCCAAGATAATGGATTTTTTTTGTTGTTGTTAGTATTTTATTCAGGCTTGTGTCATTGACCAAAAATTCAAACAGCGTTTGTTCTCCCCCTGGATTATTCACGTAATTAGACTAGCTGGATTTCTTTAAATGTTTTGGAGATGAAGTAGAGAAAACTTCTCTTATGCAGGATTCTGGAAGTTGCCCCCTCCCTCTCCATCCCATCAGGCTGCGCTGACAGACGAGATGACTTCTCTGCCTTCTGAAAAGTTTGCCAATCATGAAATTTGCTTAATTGTATTTACTGTAGTTCCAAAAAGGTAAAAATTCAGAAAGTGACCGTGCTGGTGTTGTTCAGGGTGCTAGGATTTTTTGCTCTTGCTGGTTTGAAAGAGCTGACAGGGACGCTGATACTGCGGAGTATGGCTGTGCTCCGTCTGAATCGTGCCATCATGCCAAGTGTTATATTCTCTCATTATTTAGCTAAAACATTTTTCTTTTCTTCTTGAGATTTTCATGCTGTGTTTATGTCGCATTATACATTATCAAATAATAATAGCAGTCGATCAGGAAAATGCTCTGACAGTCATTTGTTTAATGAAAGAGTACATTTGTCATGGCTTTTGCGATAAAGCATTCTTAACAAGCTTACCCAAAGTAAAAGAAGCATCTCGTTATTTATTTCAGTGTCTTCATTGTAGATAGGAGGAAAGCAGAACAGAGGCGGCATTGGGAGGGAGCAGTGCAGAAGAGATCGGGAGATCCCTGTGTGGCTGCTTTATGTCCCGTGCCCCTCAAACGCGTGCAGCCTGCTGGTCACGCGGGGAGACAGAAGTGAGACCTCGAGGGAGGAAGGAGCATGGCCGAAGCTGTGGGGATGACCAGCCGCTCGCCTGCCTCCCCACCCGCCCCGCTGCGCTCCAGGGCACCTGGCCGGCCCCTAGGGCCGTGTCGCTGCGGGCTCCTGCCTTGCCCTTTGGTGGCCCTGCCAGTTCAGAGGCTGAAGGCCACCTCTGAGGAGTGGGTTCTGTCCAGTAGATATTAGCGGTGGTCAGCACACAGGGCAGGGGTCTTGTGTTCTGTCTCCTCTTACAGGTTTACCGCATGAATTTAGCAGATCGCTCACTTCAGCTGTCTGGTGCCTGGGAATGATGCTTGCTAGCTGAAGAGACAGTAGCTGTGTAAGAATTTTTCTGGTTTTGGCCACTTCATGGGTTAGTGGGCATATCTTCTTCCATTAGTACTTTTCTGAAACCTTATCTTATGCACCGTGCAAGTGAGAGAGGAAGAACAAAGCAATTTAGGAGTGTTTTCTGAACTGCTGAAAAGTGATTTGCCTTTATTAAAATGAGGCAATTTGTGCTTACCTGCTGTGCTGGACAGCAGTTCAGTCCAGACTCAAGATCCCTGGTGAGGACTTCATGGTGTCATGCCTTTGCTCTCCTACAGGTGAGCTCTGCAATAATTAACAGGGTTGGCGTTTGAATTTGTAACCTGTGAAAGGGGTGGGTAGTGCCATGAAGTTATTACTCAATGGTCTCATCTTTGGTGGGCAATGGTTAAACTGTTTTTCCCAAGGGAATTTTCAGGGAGGTATTTAAGAAATAGCTGAGAAGAGCGCTAAGATGGAAGAGCAAAGAGATTTTGTTACCAATTAGAGGTACACTTTTGTCCTGTTGGTGGAGGTGCTCTGGACTGTGAGAAGTACCGAGATACAGGCAGAAGGATGAACAAATGAAATCTTACTCATCAAATGGTAAAGACTGAGTTCTGCATATATCCTGAGCAGGAAACTGACTTAGAAACATGTTATGGAGAGAAGCGTGCAGGCCAGTGGTTACAGAACTTCTGCCACTGCAGGCTGTGAGCCCGCTGTCGCAGGTCCTGTGCTCCACGGGCCACTTGCTGTAGGGCTGTGGGTGACTGCTGACCCTCCTTCTGCAAGTTTCCACCGCGCTGACCGTGCCCTGCGCGGCTGAGGGGCTGGAGGGGTTGGGTGAGATGCAGTCAGACGCTGTGGTGGATGGGAGGGAACTCAGGGGGCAGTGAGGGAGTCAGCACAGAGCTGCTGCTGCGACTTCAGGGCAGCATAAAGCTTCCTTGGGGGGGGCAGCAGTGGAGGAGCAGCCTCCCTGCAGACCCCTGCTTTGTGGGGTTGGTGGGAGAGGGGGTAACAGGAATGGGAGGCGTACGGCAGATGAGACATCCATGCTGCAGCTGATTTCACATGAAGGGGTTTGTAGTTGCCAGTGTCTGTGCTTCAGAGACCGTTCCTCTCTTTTGTCATGCAACATGTCAGCTTTCCAGATCGTGTTTTGTTCACATTGTCATCAGGAATTTGTTCTTCTCTCTTTTTTTCAAGTGAGCCTTCGAGGAGGTTTTCCAAGCAGTGCTGTGACTGAAGTTCGGTGTAAATATAAATTTCATTTGTAATTAATTTAGTCGTTTTGAAATTTCATATAAACTATATGCTGTTTTTTTCTGATTAAAAACAAAAACAGTTCCAGGGGTAAATTTTTCCTTTGGTTATTCCCCATCTCTCTCACTAAAATGTATTCAGGTTTGCAAACAGCAGTGAAGAATGAGTCTGAAACAATTTGACACTATAATTACTTCGGTGATCTTTACTCTCCAAAATATTATTATTCTTTGCCTAGTAAACATTAAAATAAGGTATGCTGGCAATATTTTCCAATTTTACTGTAGAAAAATGAACTATTTCTTTGCTGACTCAATGTTTAATGTGGTATTTATCGAACTGTTTTGGTTCCCAGAAGTCATAAGGGAAGGTTACCTGTCCACAGGCACTTCATAGTCCCAGGCTCCAGCCTTGCCCTCACTCCTATTCATGTATGACTGAAGTGAATATGGAGCTGGGTTTGGATCGTCTCCACATGGCCCCTCCAACCTCAGCGAGCCTATCGCTCTGTAAATGAGGCAGTCCTGGCACGTGGCAGGGCACTTTGTGGCAAAGGAGAGCTTGCAGAAGGGTGCGCAGGCTGTATGATATTTACGGTTAGTAGCCATTCTGAGTGGGATTTAAGAATCCTTACAGATAATTAAAGATGTGTAGCTTCCTTCTGAAATCATGGCAGGAGTACTGTCCTTTCCTTAGATTTGCTTCTCTACTCTAGCTGCTGTGTCCATGCTGTGGTAACGACATCAGGAGTGGGAGGCAGCTGTGGCTGGAGCATGGAGCTAGGAATTAAGTAGGCTTAGGCTCTGTTGCTGATTTCTCCCGTGAATAAGACACTGAGCCTTTATGCAGGTATTTGAACTGTAAAACAGGCAGCAAGTTGTTTAGCAGCTCTGTTAATCTTCACTTGTAAAAGAGTCTGAGATAATGAGGTAATGGTTAGGTAGCTGGGAACGTGAACAGTGCTATGTAAAATGACTTTATGCATTTTTTCAGCTGTTATGAACTATGGAAGATACTACAAAGTAGTAATAAAATGTGTTATATTGCAGAGATTGTGATGATAACTTCGATTATTTGTAGAAGTTAACAACTTAAAACGAATTTCTTTGTTCTGGTGGTGGAATATACAGAGCATTTCTGGGACCTGGCTCTTTACTTCAGTTATGTTTGTTAGGGAAGATCTAGGCAGACCTTTTGTAGGTTTTTGTCAAGGAAAGGAACAAGGAGTAAGTGTTTTCCTGTAAATACTAAGCATTCAAAGACTGGATGCTCTCAGATAAAGAACAACAAGGAAGGGATGAAGAATTCCGGAGCAAGTTGCGGGTTTAGATGTTTAGGTAGGTCTCATGTAGTTGTCTCATACGTGAAGTGTGTTTTTGAGTTGGGATTGTATGCTTTCACTGGATGGGAGTCTTTGCACACAATAATTTTAGATGCAGAAGAGTTTTCTTGTATTAAATATATAGAAAATGATGTTGGAGGACAGTAGATGGAGTAAAGCTGTTTGTCTAGCACCGTGTGTTGTGGAGACTGGATTGCACTGCTAGGTCCAGGGGCAGTTGTTCCCGGATGCAGTGTTCACACAGTTACTGACCTAAACAGAAATAACGTTCTTTGAACTCGGTTTTATAAGCACTGAGGGCATTCTAGAAAAGCCATTTGTAGAAACTGAGGTTGCACTGAGTGCATGAGTGAATGAATCAGAGGTTTGTGCGGTTTACACGAGAAGGGTTTTCCAGTTAAAGGTGCTGAATTTCAGAAATGCCGACTGAGAAGCTGTAGGGACATAGACTGGAATGAGGTGAAGAGAAGTGCTAAGGGAGCTAATGGTGGGGTTCTTGGAACCTCTTGAATTCAGAATTGCAGATCTGACTAAAAGAAAAGTCAGCCAAAGAGAATAGCAGAAGCTAGCCAAGAATTTGCAAGGAGTGGCAAAAGTGGTTGTTCAAAAAATGAAAGTCATGGAGTTCAGAAGTTTTAAAGTGTGAATGAGATGCTGCCAGAAGTCAAGCTGAGTTTGACCTTGTAAAGGAAAATAATCCAAGCAGTGAAAAGCTATTTATCCACTGAATATGTAACAGGAGAGGAAGCGAGGCCTCATGCAGTAAGCATGAGGTTATGCTTAGAGCTATCCCCCCAGTTCATAGTAATGTTTTGCCTTCATTTTTGGTGCGGCTGGTCACGTTGGACACGGAGCCAGGATTAAGAGCGAGGTGAATGTGTACAGGAAGAAGCTCTTCCACTGGAAATTCTTACAGTGAAATGAAGGTGGAATCCAGAAGTTCTAGTGCTCAGGTTTGATGGTGGCTGAAAGGAAGAAGTCGTATTTCAGAAAGTCTTGTAGCAAACATTTCAGAACAAGCCGTACCAGCAGCAATATCAAAATAGAGATGGTGTGTAACGGCAGAAGAGCAAATGCAGTGGCTGTTTCTCAGAACATACAGAAGAGATGATTCTGGCAGCTTGAAAATTAGTAGTCTTTTCTATAGCAGAGGAACAGAAAAAAAAGTAAGAGTATTCAAAGGCAGGGAGGCAAACAGAAAAATGGAATACAGCTGGATTTATGAGAGGCAGCATATGTCAGATTGAATCAGTATCTGCCTTTGATACAACAGCAGGCCTTGTTAAAAATTTCAGTAGTCCTGTCTTAGGAGGCTGGAGCACACTAATGACAGTTGCTTATGTCAGCAAGTGGGAAGCCTTAGCATTGCACAGAGTAAAATATAGCTGGTTGGGAGGACTTGAGTCATGGAGGTGGAATTATGGGCTAAGAAGTTTCTCTTGCGGGGAGGGAGAGCTACGAAGAAAGCCTCCCCGCGAGTGGCTCGCACAGAGGGACAGCAGGAACCCGCAGGGGGAGGCAGCTGGGAGGAAGGGAAGTGGCATTCTAGGTACATGAAGCAATATGTTTTGGTAGCAGTAGGGAATTCTGAATGTCCTTTTATAACTCACTGAGGAGACTTCGTTGGCACTGGAGTGGATTCTGCTCCAGACAAGTGAGTTTGCAGGAGAGCTGCAGCAACTGGCTGCTCCTCATCCTTCTTGGTTAAGTCTATCGTAAAACAGGGGCTTAATAAATTTAACTTGCTCAGTGAGGGATGGCAGAGTCTGAAAAAAGGCATCTCTGGTGTATTCATAAAGAAAAAGCACCTGAGGGCTGAGTGGCGGTGTTCCCCTTTTAAGGTCGAATTGAGCATTTTCTAGCTAGGGTTAAAGAACTGTAATAGCAAGCAATGACACAGACAATCTCCTTCTCTTTTCCTGTGCTTCTAATAGGCTATTGCACTGTCTAGCGGCGTCTATTAATTCTGTTCAGGTATGGGACTTCCTACAGCACTGTTGAATTTACAGGCCATGAATGATCTATTAAAAATATACCTGCCATTCCTGTAGTTCAGTGGCACACAACGATACCTGTTGCTCTCCGCTGTCCTTGTCACGTAGAAAGCATTCTATGCCTTGCGTTGGCACACCTGCAGCAGTGCTTTTTAGTCTATGCACATCTGTAACTTTTTATGTTCCTCCCTGCAGTTTCCAGCTGCCTCAGCATTCAGTACGTAATCTCAAGGGCATAAGATGCTGGTTCACGTTGCAAGGATATCTTTTAACATTCAGACTGTGCTGCATGTAGGCCTAGTGCCTGTTATCTGATAACATGCCTGTATAATCAATCTACCGTTCGCATTATTTCTGTAAAATAAATGAGCTATAGAGGCTCCTAAATGTTGTATTAGCAACCTCCTGTCTAATCCGGCTAGATCATTGCCTTCGTGGTAAATGAGCAGCCCAAGGATTTGTCCAGCTTGTGATCAGCTTTACATCTGTGTAAGTTTGCAGTCATTTTTTAGGATGGACTCTGACACATTTTGATACTGATATATTTAAATAGCTCAAAGTCTACGTATGTAGAGATACTTCGATATTTTCCTCTTAGCTCTGCCTTCCTAGAAGCCCAAAGATACCCGTTCATTAATGTCACGGATTCACAGAGTGGCTGGGGTTGGCAGGGACCCTAAAGCCCACCCAGTCCCAACTCCCTGCCGTGGGCTGGCTGCCACCCACTGGATCAGGCTGCCCAGGGCCCATCCAGCCTGGCCTTGAGCACCTCCAGGGATGGGGCATCCTCAGTTTGGGTCAGCCTGGGTGATTGTCCAATAGGCTTCATTGTGCATGGACTTCCTAAGTGGAATGATCAGAATATTTTAATACTGCATTTTTTTCACAAGAGCAAACCAGGGAGAACTCATGATTCTGGAGATTTTGGACACCCTAGAAAAAAAAAATAGTTATAAGCTGGGCATTTAGAAATGTGGCAAAGCGCACAAATGGAGCTGAGAATGTTTCAGTATGGTGGTCAAGAGCGTGAGACTCCCAGACCACAGGGCTCTTTATCCTTCTTTGCCCAGTCATTTCCTTTGAAGTAGTTGCTCAGTTTTATCTTCCCTCTGTTAATCTGGTAGGCTGACTGAAAACTGCTGTCTTGATATTTTGCAATATTTAAGATGTTGGGGGGAGGGGGGAAATACTATTAAATTGAGCTGATTTTTTTATTTTTCTTATGGCTGGGAAAGCAGTTTCCAGCCTTAGTAGCTGTAAATCCAAGATGTCTACTTACTGCATTTCAATATACGTGCATGACACAGTCAGTCATTATCAGTGAGTCTTGACTGTTAAAATGGAGAAGTCACGCTTGACCAGCCTGATAATGAAATAACTGGCGTGGCAGATGAGGGGAGAGTAATGGAGCTTGTCTACTTTCACTTCAGTAAGGCCTCTGACTTAACATCCTCGTGGAGAAGCTGAACAAGTATGAGCTAAAAGAGCAGACAGTGAGGTGGACTGAAAACTGACAGAACGAAGAAGAATGACCTGCAAGGAGGACGGAGCCAGGCTCGTTCCAGTGGCGCCCAGTGCCAGGACAAGAGGCAGTGGGCACAAACTGGGACACAGGAGGCTCCCCCTGACCACCAGGAGCACTGCTGTGCTGTGCAGGTGCCGGAGCACTGGCGCAGGCTGCCCAGGGGCTGTGGGCTCTCCTCCCTGGAGACCTTCAGAAGCCGCCTGGGCGTGGCCTGGGCACCCTGCTTGGGGTGGCCCTGCTGGAGCAGGGGCTGGGCCAGGTGGGCCCAGAGGGCCCTGCCCACCTCGGCCAGTCTGTGTTAAGGCTTCGTTTACATCAGGAAAGTTATTATGCTGGTAAAGGAAGATGCTGAATTGCCACCCAAGATGAGTTCTTTTAATTTTGTTATTTGTAAAATATGCTGTGACCTCTCATATTATTTATCAAATTATGACATGGTTTTGCGATGGGACTCAGTCGGTCAGGTTGATTGTTGGGCTTGGTGGTCGTGACTGTCTTTTCCAGCCTAGATTCTTCTATGATTCTGGAAGAATGTTTGCTTTTGGAAATTCAAAGGTGGTGCAGCAGTCTCTGTAGGTTTTTCCCCGTTTGTAAAAGTTACATTTGTTTAAAAATACTTAAACTTTTTAACAAGACCTCACTGAATAGAGCTTGAATTATTACCTGTAATTCTGGTGGAGTGCGGTCAAATAAAGGTTTCTGATGTAGAAGTTTTTTATGTGTTTTCCTTACTCTAAAATACATAAATGGTTAGGTAGGGAAGTCCTGGCTTTTTTTTTTTTTTTTTTTTTTTTTGAGTTGTGAAGCTTTATCCTTTTTATTTTTTTCAATGTCTATAATGTATATTTAATTGCTAATTACAATCTCAGTATTAAATGTTGTAAAAGGATATGGCAGATCATGCTTCATTGCAGAACAGGGTCACAATATTGAATTTTTCTGGACTTAATTATGGACTATCTAGTGGATGCAGCAAGTTGCCATTTCACAAGGAAAGACAAGGGAACTGCAGCTGTTGTGACAGTGAACAGAACACCACCTTAGCTGGTGACACAAGTTGGATTCCATGCATATGTACATCTGTTACTCCAACAGACGGCAGGTTAGTTTTAAGGGCTGACAGCGGCCTTTTAGTGTTTCCTGTTAACAAGAACTTGAACACAGCGGTGTTTCCTGTTTGTCTATCAAAGTGACTATCTATAAAAGGGTCTGAAGTTATTTTTGTACGTGCGTGTTGTAGGATGAGCAGAGTGACCTAAGTTTATAAGTAACACTGAGCAATGCAAAAAGATTTGGGAAATACCTAAGCAAATATTACTAGTTAAATATTTATGACCAATAGGAGACATGAAAAACAAGCTGAACAGAAACATAACTGTTGAGGGGTGGGGTTCATTTGCAGCAGAGGCAGCAGCCTGAGTGTGTGCTCCTGTCACTGTCTGTCCCTTACCTGCCTGAACGCTGCTGAGGGTGTTAGAGCGTGAATGTTCAGGCGTGGCCGTGGAGTCAGAAGCTGTGGTTGAGTTGGTAACTGACTCCACTTGGTGCTGTGCAGCTTCACTGCAGTCTCAAAATTACTCCGTAAAATGCACGGAGTTGCTAACGTTTTCTAGTTTCTCTATGAAATCCTTCTGGTACTGATGGAAAAGAGGCGTTTTGCTAATTTCATAAAGCTCAAGAGCTCTCAGTAGACTGATATTGCTGGACATGACTAATGGCAATTTCTGGAAACATGGGAAATTTGTGGGAAATTTTTTTGAGTTGCACTTTGAATAAAGGGGTTAAAGCAGGAGGTCCTTTACTCTTTGGCTTAAAGGCTGATCTGTAAGGCATGTCTCTTGCGCCCATACGTGGTTTTTGTTACTTACCTTGATTTCCTGGTCCAAAGGAACTTGTGTCCCTCCCAGCTCTGGGGAAGGCTTGCATCCATGCCACTTAGCAGTGCCCCAGTAGTCCTGTGCGCAGCGTTGTCCCCAGCCCGCTGAACCCTTCGCTTGTCGTTTGCCCCAGCTGGCTGCCCGGTGCTGTCAGGCCCTGCTGGCTGTTCTCGGTTGTGTAGTTACTGGGTCTGGTCTCTGGCTGTCTTCTAGTTCCGTTTTTTTCCTGTATTGATTCTGGGTATTTGCCAGAGTGCAGTTATTGTTGCCGATGGCCTAGGACATCCCTTCCGTTTCTGTCCTCTGCTGTCTTGTTCTCTAGGGCTACGTACCTGACATTTTGCATTCCATTGACAACAGAGGAAAAAAGAGAAGCGCCTTGTTTAAATTATCAGTTTATGAATTTTTGTCATTGTTTATCGTCACTTAAAAGACTGAAGAATTTTCTGTGGTGCCTTTTATGTTCCTTTCCACTGAGTTTATTTTGGTAAGGCATTCTCTGTGGGTTATTGTAACTTCTTTATTTTGTGTTCACGATATGCGGGCTTTTTTTTCCCATGAAAGTGGTTGTTAATCTAAAAAGATTCTTGTGTCTGCTTCCGTTTTGCTCAGGTTGTAACCAGAGTATTTTTTTGAATTTAGTAGACTGCATCTCTGTTCTGCTTGTAAAAGTTTAGCAGTACAGTCTTCTGCATCAGTCTCTGCTAAGCCGTTCAAGGCAATGCTGGTGTGCTCTCAGGAATGCACTTGAACTGATGAATATCTGCTGACTTATTAACTGGAAGTTACTTTCTTTTGTGGGAGAATGTTAATTAAAATACTGCAGCTTGTGTAACTGCTGAAAATTTGCCTCAGCTATACTCTGGGTTTTGATATGACATAATAAAAATGATCTAGGTGAGTATGAACACTTTTATATGTCACATTTGAACTGGCTCTACTTTGTAAATGCGAAGCAATTTCAGTCATTCCCCGTTTGCTCACGTCCTGGTTCACTTTATGGCTTAACTTCCCATCAGCATCACACTTTCTCTCTTCATAACACTTGATGTAAATCCTTTCTATGGTTTTATTTTGTTATAATTTTATACCAAGATCTTAATTCATCCTCTTGGTTAAGATACAGCTCTACATTTTGGTTTATATTATCTTAAAGTATATAATCAAGTTTACGTACATAAAATGTCTCAGTGAGAGAGAAATTAATTAGAAGTCAATGGGCATAAGAAATACATGCAATTTCCAGTTACTTTGTGAAAACAGGTGGTAGTTCTGAGCAGTATCAGTAAGATACATTGCTGTTATTGAGCGGCTCTTACTATTAGTGAAATGGCTTCAAGCTTTCTGACTAAACCAGGCATTTGTTTGTGTTGCTTATTTTTTCAAGTTTATTAAAATTTGTTTTTAAAACAGTCTGAAATGTATAGCTTCATATCTGGAAATGCTGTTTGTTCTCTGGTTGCTCCTTTTCTCTCCACAGATCTGATCTCACTCGTCTTTGCTTTTGATAGCTTGCTTCTTTATTGTGTGAGACGACAGAATTTAGATGTGCCATATGTTCCCCTGCAGTTTTCCTTAAACCTGGGTTAGCTGTGGCTGTCACCTGAGAGGAGGGGAAGCATCGTCTGCTCTGAGTTGTGTTGCAGGGAATATCTGCTTCACCTGGCCAGCTCCTCAGGCAGATCTGCTGTCGCCTCTTTTTAGAATACACACCTGAATGCCCAGAACTGTGGGAATTACAAGAACACATTTATTTGTCTGTGCAGATATCTGGCTAATAAAATGTTGTAGTAGTAATTCATCAAAAGGATGTGAAAGAGAAATTTTTGTCTTGACAACTCTGTAAATTATTGTTTGGTGATGAACATAGTGCTCCCAAGGGGGTGAGGCTTGCTTTATCTGCAAAAAATTTTGCAGTGCAAGGTAAATCTGCTGAGAGGGAGTAGTAAAAATGTCTTAAGAGTAAGCACGGTGTGACTTCTCTCTGGTATAAGGTATTTTTTGTTCTCTATTTAACAAGGCTGGTACTATAATCATGAAATACTAGATCAAATTCCTTGTCTTTTATTAGCAGTGGAATTCCAAGGTACAGCTCCTCTGGTGAATGCGAGCTGTCTTTTAATGACTGGCTTGAATTACTTTGAAAATGAAGGTCAAAATTTTGTCTTTTGTAGTAGAGGAGGAGCACTGCCCCCTGCCCCCTTTTCAGACCTCATTTTTCATTAAATTCTTGAAGATGAAGAAATAACAAGTGTAGAATAAAAGACATGTAAAATGCCTTCCTTTGAGTCAGCTGCTTGTGCTGATATCCCTGTCTGTGTATTTGGGACAGAACTCAGGGTGTTACCACCAGAAACAAGGTATTTTTGGGACTCCCTGATGCTGAGCAGCCCTTCGTCCTGCTGCCATCAGGGAAGTGGTCAGTCAGTTACCGTGCTGGTCCTGAGAGCCAGCACCGGCTCCAGTTCAGCTCACAGAGCGTGCGTGCAGGAACTCCTGGTGGCACGTGATGGGGGGACGATGGAAGGGGAGGAAATTCTGAGTTCACAGCGGCATCCAGTGCCATGGTGTACCTGAACCACGGCACCCGCAGACCACGCCGACTGGGGTGGGCAGAGCGCAGCGCTGGGCGCTGACATCACCGCGCCGCCGAGTCAGAAGCCAGGGCTTGTGCACCACTTGGCTAGCACATGGGGAACAGAAAGTAAGGCATTAGCATGCATTGGTAACAGGGCAGCTGTACAGGCATGTACAGGCTGCACAGGTGCACGATGGTGCCAGTGGAGAAGCGCACAGATACTGATGAACAGAGCGGGCAGCAGCAGCGCACCCTGCAGAGCTTCCTCTCCTCAGGTGTGTGGCAGCAAGTGAACTCAGAGTGAATGTGAGTGAGCAGAAGTTTGGAACATGAAAAGCTCGGGAGTGGCGTAATAAAGTGAAGCAAGGTGAAATGATGTTAAACAGCTTGTCAAATTGAGATGACTTAGGGGAGTTTTTCTTACGTGTGGAAGCAGAATGAAAGCTGGGAGGGAAGCTGTGCATGAGTGACCAGTGCACTTCCCACCTGTGCTAGAGGCCTAGCAGTGACACTGCAGGGAACTTTTTAGCTGAGACAATAACATCTGTGTCGTGGAACGGAGCATTTTCAAAAGATCTTTCTCCGTGTTTTCCTGGCAGTGCAGAGTTGAATGTGGACGTGTCTGTAGAGCCACCTCGGTGGCTCGGCAGTACCTCACCTGTTCTGCAGGCTTTCTTTGCTCACACGCTGGGTCTGCAGTGCAGAGGCTTTTCAGTTTCACATCATGGCTAAGGAAAAACATGTAGCTTTGTTTGCAGTCTGCTGCAAGAGAAAGATTTGACAGCTCATCAACTGGAAAAGAGTGAACCGAAAGAAAGGAAGTCACAGCAAAATACCAGTGATGGAAAACCCAAATGTGAGGATTGCAGTGTTCCCAAAGCAGCAGACCCTGGGAATTGCGGCATATTGTGCAAGGAGCCTTAGAACAGTGCCGAGCATGGTGAGATGGTCCCTGCCTGCAGCTACAGGAGTTCTGCTGGAAAGAATCTGCTCCAGGTGATCTCATTGTAACAAAAGGATGGGACCATGCTTTGATGGAAACAGTTTCAATGTCTAGTAGCACTCAGGGAAATGCAAAAAGACAGCAAGTGGCTTAAAAGTTGGTAGCTTTTAGTACTTTTTATCTATAACTAAAAAAAATCCTGCATTTTTGGGTGACAGCTTCTAACAAATGCCGTCAGCTTCATGAAGGATTGTGGTGCCTTCAGCTGAAAGCAGGTCTTGATGAGATTAATTACTGGTCAGCCAGTCTCCTTTGTGTGATCACATCACATCTTTAAGCTGATCAAGAACAACCTTCATTACTCCTTAGTGGGGTTCCTTGCTTAGTGATCTTGGAGTGTGTATACACTGTCTCATGTTGCAAATCTTATCACCACGATTTATAAAAACGTTGCCTTGTCCAGACCATTAACAAGAAATTGAAAAAAGGGTAACCATCTTTGGAGCACATGCATTGGAAGGGAGGGACTCGGACCTCCCTCCTTCGTTTTGCAGGAGAGCTTCTGTCTAAACATCATGTGTGTTCTTCCATTCTTTCTGTTCATCATGGGACCAAAGAAACCTTTCTATACAGAAAGAATTTGCAGGTCATGGCACAGCGAAGAACAGAAGGGCAAAAATGATTGTGTAGTTTAATAGCTTGGTATTTAGGCTGTTCCTCTTCAGCACTGGGGGCAGCTTTTTTAGATCTGACACTTACTGAAGGACTCCTAAAAGTGAAATGTATAAGGGGCTATTAGACAAAAAAAAAGGGCTCTTACAGGTAACCACATTTAACTCCCAGGTGGCGGATGAGTGTTATAACCACTTGGCCTCTTGTATAACAGTGCCTCGCTGTCACCTTGTCCTCTCCTGGATAGGCGTTCAAGAGGAGAGTCAGGTCTTTCCCTTTTGATTCAATGTGACAGTCGCCTGCCTTCCAGAGGGAACTGCAGCCTCTGAGTGCCCAGTAAGGGGAGGCATCTGTGTGCAGCTCCCATGGGGGCACGAGCTGGGAGGAGCAGAAGTTGGAGAGACTGCAGAACTCTGTGTGCTAGTGCTTGACTCTGGGGCAGGGCCATGACTGATACTTACGCTGACTTATGTGGAACAGCACCCCTGAAACAATTTTGCTTTGGATTTTGTGGGTTTCTAAGGGCTCAACTCCGGATTTTTAATTCAATCAGCACAAAAATGTTGTATTTTGCTTTGGCCAACTGGTAAGACCATAAACGCTTTACTGGGAGCAGTCCTCAGTTAGTAGTGATAATAAACAGTGTTTGTTTCTCAAACCACTCTCCTCTGGATGCTTTTCCATGCTGTTTTCTCCAATCACAATATCAATTGAAACCTGACTTCTTTTATAGGCTGCCTCTCCCGTTATTTTATTTGAAAGTGGTGCTTGGGAGGTGAGGAAGCAATTTGAACGTGGAGCATAATCCCAAGGAAAAAAAAGATAAATAAAACATCAGTGAATAAAGAAGCTAGAATAATTCTAAAACCCAGAAAGCAGGGTGGACTTTCTTATTCATGTCTTGAAGCTGCCCTGTTTTCGCTGTGTAGTGAGGGCTTTATCAAGGTGTTCACTTTGTGACCAGAATGCCTCTTTGTCTGCATAGTGAATATAAATAAGCCCAGTAGATAACGTTGTAGGGCGAGAAACAGTCAGAAGAAGGTTAAATAATTCTCAGGTATACAGCTGGGATGAGTGGGAGAGATAGGAGTAGAACTGAGAACTTCAGTTTTTAATGCAAAATAAAAAAAATAAAATTTGGATAACTGCTTTTTGGGAGTTTTATGTTAGTGATGAATTGTTGTCAGAAGGAAAATATGATTGACGTTTTACACTGTATGGTCACCGATCTACAGGTAAGTGAGGGACAGGTGGGATCTGTGGACAGAGCCAGGAACTGTGTCTGCATCTGTTGGAGGGCTTGCCTCGATCTCGAGCCTCTGCTCTGTCCTTCAGCGTCTGGTTCCAAGAGAACTTCTGTGCCATCTCCAACACCTCCAAAACATACCTCACCCGTTCTGATAGCTCCTCAGCAAGCGTGAAGCCACAGCTGTTGAGAGTGGGTTTATTGGCGATGGTGTCTTTGGCGGAACTGAAACTGAAATTAAGAAAGCAGCACTTTGAGTTCATAGGGTTTTTGTGAAAGTGCTGACTTTCTTTGCAGCAGCAGCCCAACGTGACTCAATACTTATTTGAAAATATTAGCTGTCATGGCTGTAATTATATGCTTGGCCAACAGAAGGAGGAAACAAATTGCAGTTCTCAAAATCTGTACTCCTTTCCTTTGTATTGCAGTATCAAGCTGCATACAGGAAAGAAAAGAGGTTTAAGAGTGAGGGGAGCATCACGGGGAATATGTGTACATATTGCTGCAGGCAGCAGCCTAAGTGGGATGTACCTGAGTTAAAGCTGTGCTGGACAGGCTGGTACCAAAGGCAGGCTAGTTGTAGCTGTTGGGTGCCCAGCAGAAGACTAGTCTACCTTGCCCTGCAGTCTCATTCCGTCCTGTTTTATATGTTACATAAAATAAGCCAGATGAATTCTCCATAGTTTGCCTGCCCAAGTGCTACCCTCTGATGGATGGATATAGGATTTACTGATAATTTTATAGTCGATAAGACACTGTGAACACCAGCTGAACTTTTTTTCTAAAGAATTGAAGATGCACTTTGATGTATTGACATAATTCTCCTTCCTCCAACCTCCTTCCTCTCCAAGTAAATATTAATTTTGTAGAATTGATTGTAAGTACTCTGTGTTACTAAAAGAATCCTGTGCAACAGAGAAGAAATAACATGCTGATTTCTGTAAAACTTGATAGTTTCACACCATTTTGTTTATGGCAATTGAAGGACATAATTTAGAAGGCTTCCAATCTGAAGACAAATCCGTGGTTGAATTGAATATGTAGGATCCTGTCAGTGCAACTGAGTAAGTTCTTCTTACAACAAAGACCAGAGCTGGGGCTTGTGCCCAGATCTCTGCTAAGCTTTTTTGAAGAATGCAATGTTTAAAGGATCAGAGGTTTTCCTCCTGCAGTTGCAGGGGATGACTGATTCATCTCTGTGCCATGCTGTAGAGGCAGCTGTATGTTGTTTTACTTGTTTTACGGATGGTGGCCTTTTTTTTCTTTTTCCTGTGCTGTTTTGAGGCGTGTTTACACAGCGAGTACAGTGACTCTTCCTGTGCTGACTTATGACTGAAAGTGCTGGGAAGCTTGATGCAGAGCTGTGGAGCTAAGCAAACAAACAACATCATTCCATCCCGGTGAGAAGCTCTCTGGACTTCCAGTCTCTTAAGAAGGGCCTTACAGGATGAGACCTGCCTTTATTTTGTAAGCTGTGTGCCCCAGACTTTGATTTGATTTTTTTGTTGTTTTTGTTTTACTGAATTGTGGGCAGATGTGGAGGTGTGGTAGAGTCCTGCAGTTAGTGAGACCCAAACCAATGCCTCTTTCCAGTGCAGTGAATCCCCTTTAGCCAAGCTAAAAAGATACCTTTTCTCTCTGTGGATATGCTAAGAAAATGTATTCCTTATTGTATTCCTTAAGTAGTTTCAGAGTCATTATGTAACCTGGAGGGTTTTGTGTTGGAATCTGCACAGGATATTTTTGCACAGGGTATTTATACCAGCTTATCTTGGTGCTGTATCAAACTTATTTCTGGTACTGCAAATTAGGAAATTAGTACACAAGATGCACATAACAACATACAAGAATTTCACATGTTTTAGGGGTATTTGCATTGAGTGCAAATCTTAGCAAAGCTCTTTCAGCTTATATTCCTACAGAAGCCTCCTGAATTTCTGCAGTCGGTGATGCAGTTTCTAGGTTGAGAAGCAGCTTAGAGGACTGAGCTCTGAAAAGTATTTCAGATATTATGAGCTGGTCTTTTCTTTCCCAGGTCTTTCCCAGAGCTTTCAGAAATGCTGTTTGGAGCACTGGAAAAAGGAAAGCAACACAGTTTCCCATAGTGTAGAGTAACAGCAGTGAGCCCAACGCATCTAGCATGCCACAGTGCTGTCTGTAAAATAAATAAAGTGAACTACCTGGGTTAGGCCCTGGTGCAACGGCAGACTGTCCCTCACGTGCTTACCATGCTGTGACCGGGGGCCCTGGCTGCACGTCAGAGCTCCTGTCCCATAGCTGAAAGAGCAGGTTGTCCGTACAGCTCCTCTTCCAGCTCCACGGAAGAAAATGGCCTCATCCCTGTGCTCCCCAAGGGAAGGGCACAGGAGAGTGGCAGCAGCCCAGAGGGAATTTGCTGGCCTGCAGGTGGAGGTGCTTCGGCGGGGTCCTGGCCTG
The DNA here is from genome assembly GCA_013399715.1 of Alectura lathami. Taxonomy (NCBI): domain Eukaryota; kingdom Metazoa; phylum Chordata; class Aves; order Galliformes; family Megapodiidae; genus Alectura; species Alectura lathami. The sequence goes on along the minus strand of VXAV01006376.1, from coordinate 109,458 downwards.
TAAGCCAGCTCTGTGCACAGCTTGCTTAGAGATGAAGCCACTGAAAGTTAGGGGTGAGGGCATCTGCATGTATGGCCAATTTATATTCCCTTTGTTTTTCCCTATTTTTCTCAATTATTGCTATTCAAAATTTCATTTCCTCTTTTGCGTACAAAATCTTTTTTTTCTAACTGGGGGTATGCATGTCTTCAGTTAAAAACCTTGTCTGCAAACAGATACTGCTCATTTTTTGCCTTCAATTTAAACTGCAGTACATCTTGATAGTGCGTATTGATATATGCTGTGCAATTTGTGCAAGAGCAGAAGTGAACAACACCTGGAAGGCAGTGCCTAAGGCCAGCTGTTTTTCATTTTATTTCTCAGTTATGTTTTAATTTGCTCCAAATAACAGATTTTTTTTTTTTGTGTGTGTGGTTTTGTGACTGAAATGTTCACACCTCCTAGTCTGTACAGTCAATTTAAACATTTGCTGAATGACGGCATCCAAATCAAAAATTGCAACCTTCCAAGTGCGGGATTTAGTGATACCTAACTCCACATGTAAGAATGAAACAGTTAAATAAGTAAAATGTTGTGCTCTGTTGTTATCTAACTGCGTGTCTAAGGATTGCGTTGCCTGGAGCTCTAAAACCTGAAAAACCATCATCAGGCTCCAAGGCCCAGGTCTGCTGAGTTCACGTGTTTTCAGTGGCGTTTGTTGCGTAACTCAGCTGCGGACCCCCAAAGGCTCAGAGCTCATTCTTCCGCCGTCTCCTCTGTCTGAAATACTTTGCAGACTCCCCGTTGCTGCCTGGCTCCGTGTCACTGATCTACCCTACCTGATAGCACCGCAGCAAGGCCTCGGAGGGAGCTCGGGATGCCCACGTGTCAGTGCTTTCATGCTCGTGCTCAGCGTCCCCGCTGGCTGCGTGTCAGGCTCCCAGGCACCCTTCCTGACCTTGCAGTTTGAACATTAGAAACACAGTTCTGAGTAATCCTGCTCTACTTTAGCTAAGATAGGTAAATCTCAGGCTTGTCTCAGTAGACACAGTTCAGCGACGTCTCTTTTGTTTCCACATGGTGCCTTCTGAATTTTTGGTATTACTTATCACCCTGATGACTTCCCCATGGTTAGTCCAGTTACCTTGGAAACCAGCTTACCCACACATCTAATCTCTGAACTGATGAAATAATATGTGCTGAGTGCAAATCAATTTGAAGAAAGCTTTCTCCTGCCTTAATTGAAGAATGTTAATTTCTTTGATCCAGAAGTATCAGCATTTCAGAGGTTTTTTTTTTTTTTAATTTCAAATAACATTTTTCATTTTAGTTCTTTAAAACACAGCAAAGAGAATTAACATTACATCTTTTTCAAAACATACAATAAATATCTCTCATGACCGACTGCATGCGAAAATAAACCATGGAGAGGCACAAAGCTGTTTGCTGACAAATCTGAGGTTGAATTATACAGCTCCATAGTGGTGGTTCAGAACTGTCTGGCTGTGCAGGCATGGAACAGCTGTTGCATTGTGCCACCAGCAGCACGTGAACAGGCCGTGCAGCTCCTCTGATTCCTAGATCCTGTGATTTGTTTAGCCCAGGCTACCTTGGAGAAGCGTCTCCTGACAGCTGTATTTTTCTGGACTTCTATTAGATAGAAAAAAATAACAATAAGGTACTACTTCTTTCACTTCAGCTTTTGCTTTTGTTTTAATTTTCACTGGTTACCTGCCGGTCTGGTGTTCATCTCCATACTGCTACAATTTCATTTTTTTACTCACATAACAATTGAAAGCTAAAGGTTGTCTCCATTTTTTCGGGCACAACATAAAAACACTGATTTTTCTCCCTATCTCCTGGTAGTTTTTTCTGATGATATCAAGATTTATTAAACTAACTTTTTTCTTCAGATTTTAGCTGGAAACATGGAAGTTGGATAGTAGTTGACTGGGAAAAGCAGATGGCACTTGTTCTCAGTGTAGACTTTCCTGCAGATCAAACTGGTGATAAGAGAAAGCTCTGTCTCCCTCCAGACTTCACGGTGGCAGAACTATCTATTCTTTTGTCTTCTGGTGCATTTGAGGTGATGATTTATGACAGTCCATACAGCAAAATCACACATTGTGCATTGCAGATGGATTTAAATAGTAGTTAAGCGATTTTAAGCATATGCTGAATTGTGGTAAAAATTACTTCTAATGGTACAGTAAATAGTTGGTTTACTGTTTTCCCATTCATGTGTTTTTCAGTACAGTCACTTGCTTCTTCCTCTTTCTGACATATTCAGGTCAATGAAACCTTTCCTGAGGGTGGCCAGAACTCTCATGTGTGAGTGTTAGATACATTTACTCCAGAATTCAGTTAACAAAGTTTCATCCTGAATTCTAGAGTCAGAGGAGTTTCTGGAATCTTCCATAGGATTTTTTTCCAAAAGCTATGTCACGTTTAGAAACTGCTTAATTGGAAGGAAAATCATTGGAGAGCGGGATTTGTATACATAGCTAGGAAGAGATGCGTATTTTTTTTTTGGCTCTCTATTGATGTAGATTTACATTAAAATAGATACAATGATGCAACTTTAATCTGCTCAAGTGTGTGTGTCTCCAGAGATGTATGGTGAGATAGTTCTAGTCCAGGCGGAGAAGCACTGGGAAAACCTAACCTGAGCAGCTTTTACAGTTGCAGTGTTTTGCATTTAAGAAACCTGGATTTGCCCTGGGATGGTCAGGTGGACAGAGCTGGCAGTCAGAGCATCCGAGAGAGCCATGAGTGAATCCAGGAGGGAAAACAGAGGTCATTATTAGTACTTGACCAAAGTGCCTTGCATCTTCATATGAGAAGGCTTGCGAATAGTTTTAAGGTGGGCTCCAGTAGATTTGTGAAAGTTTATCCGGTGCCCTGCAGTAGCAGGGTTCGGTGCAAGAATCAGGAGGGGCCTCCTGGGTTGTGGGTGTGTTACACCATCCTGAGTGAAATCCCTTAGCTTCTCCCTGTGTGCTGAATCAAGACAGTGACAAAAGAAATGAATGCTTGGAGGTGCATGCCTCTCCACTTCATTTTGGCAGCTCTATCACACAAGAGCTGTGGATTTTTGTGACGTGCTAGGGCTGACAAACTTGTCAGCTATAAAATGCCACCGACAGCAGGCACAGTTCTGTTTGCATAGCTAAGCTCATTCTCTATGAAGAACTACAGCAGAGCTATCCTGCTTTCTGTCAGGGGAGCTGATTAAGCTGAGCTGAGAAGCCTGGAACCTGGGACTTCTGGTGTGCCTGCACTGAGGGATGCTGTGTGAAAGAGCAGGGATAAATACTATGGAGTGGCGGTATCCTCCGCTGTGTTCTTCACCACGTGCGTTTCCAGGCAAGTATCTCATGAGCCAGCTTTCCTTCATGAGCAGCTGATTCACAGTCTCTTTGGGTCACAGGCAGCCTGAATAAGGAGAAACAAATCCTGGTTTTCTTCTCCATTGATATTTTTTTTTTTTCACATTGTCATGGGCAGAGGTGAGTAAAGTATCTCTGAAGTTCATCCAGACAGAATATCTCCATTTTTGCCTGAGCTGGTCCCACAGCTTCTAGTTTTTTATTCTGAATTCAAGTACAGGGGAAGCATGCTGATAGTCGATCTGAGTGCTGCCTTGCTAGACATAGGTGCAGTGGAAAAGTAGGTAAAAGCTGGTGCTGAGGTAATCACCTGAGGGTTTGGAGTCAACAGCAGGCTAGTCAGGGCAGTCAGTGTAATTAGTGTCATCCCTCAGGGAGATGTCTGGAGCAGCTCAGTGGGGGTTCCAAATGGCCCAGTTTCCTCTCTGCTTGGCTGTGAAGTTAGCCCTAGCTAGGTAGCTAGCTAGCTAGCTCCTCTGCAGGCATTTGCATTTCTGGTATCTACAGCTGGTAAAGGAAACCTTGGCAGAGCTCAAATACTGAACATTCTGTCTCCTGAAACTGTCCCTAACTCCTTGCTAAAAGCAAGGTGCCTTCTGCGTTATATCCTTCATGGTCTCTGTGTAAAGGACCTGCAGGGAGTTTGTACCTGACTGCCTCCTGCAGCTGGTGGTAGGTGAACCTGGCTCCGTTGCTTTGGTAAGGGGTAACAAGGACTCCCTGCACAGGAGAGTTCAATTGATCTGTAGAAAATGGCACGTTGCCAGTTTAGTTTTATTTAACTGTCCGTGTTTCAATAGCTGATTGCTCTGCACCCCTGTAGTTGTTAGGGGACTTGGTGTGGATCAGAGAAAAGGAGGTCTGTCCCTGTCCCCATCACCAGCCTGACCACTGTGTTCAGGTCACCTGGGGTGGGCTCTGGCATCACCTGAGGGTTTGTGCTATTCTGTGAGCCTGACTTCACATACTTCAGATTAGGTCTCTGTTTTTAACAGCATTTAGAACTAAGATAAAATTGCAGACTACAGAAACCTTCCCCCCCCCCGATTTATTAGGTTCAACATGTGGATATGTAAGAACTCAAAACTGACTGGGACTTTTTCAAGTAGTATCGTTAATGACTTGAAAAGGCAGTTTATCTTTCCTAATTTGTGGACCCCACCTATTAAATGCCCAGGTTCTTCTTGAAAAAGTGTCTTCTAGTTTATGACCATCTCAGTAATAGTCTCATACATGCAGTGGGAAATGGGTAGTCACGTTCTGCTGATGAACTGTTGATTGTTTGTCAGAGCAATTGTAGCTGCTGGATGGTTACACATAGCATTTAATGTTGTATTTCACACAGCTTCAAAACTGCAGGGCAGTCAGAACCATTCACTGGTTTTATTCCCGTAAAACATCCAGTAAAACATTCCAGTAAAACAGTGTAGCTGAACAGGTAGTTTATAGATGTAGATTCTAATATTTAGAAACAACATTTGAGAAGACATAACAACAAAAATCCAACGTTAAATCAGTGTTATAATTTGGGAGTTTTCTTCCCTGAGAGAGTGGTGAGGCGCTGGCACAGGCTGCCCAGAGAAGCTGTGGCTGCCCCATCCCTGGCTGTGTTCCAGGCCAGGCTGGATGGGTTCCTGGGCAGTTTGATCTAGTGAGCTAGTGGCTGGCAGCCCTGTCCACGGCAGGGGGGTTGGAACTAGATGGTCTTTGAGGTCCCTTCCAACCCAAGCCATTCTATGGTTCTATGATTTTCTGAAATATTTCACAAACCCTTCCCTTCCTCAGTCTTCTGAAGTTAAAATGATTTTAGTGTGCTTCAAAACCACTCTGCAGCAGAGTCGGAGAGAATTTTATCTCTTATTAGTACGTTCTATTATATTGCCACATACCAGGTTATATTTTTCCCCTCTTGTGAAGTGCTGTATGTCTGAATGAATCATGTGCTGTATTATAGGTGGCTCTGAGGTCAGACACAGGATTCCACTCAATATAGATAGCACAGACATCAGAAGAAAATGGGAAAACATAAGATACATGAAAATATAGAGAAGATGGAGTATAAATCAAGTTTTTGTGTGCTCCAAAAGGCTGCATCTTCATCTTCCCCTCTGGGCTAGGCTGGGCTGTATGCAGCCACAGCTGCCCTGGGATTCCTGGTTTGGTCATGGCGACTCAGCAAGAGGGAAGTTCAGGTATCATTAAATTGCAGATTACATTTTTTAATTGTTAATTTGAACTACTTTGATAGAACCATAGAATGGCTTGGGTTGGAAGGGACCTCAGAGATCATCTAGTTCCAACCCCCCTGCTGTGGACAGGGCTGCCAGCCACTAGCTCACTAGATCAAACTGCCCAGGAACCCATCCAGCCTGGCCTGGAACACAGCCAGGGATGGGGCAGCCACAGCTTCATGTAGTTGAATATCACTATTTTTTAAGATACATTTTGCATAATCTTCACTAAGGCAATGCTGCTATCCTGTTTCCCAGTGCTTCAAATCTGAACACTGAGAGCCAGGAATGTTCCTCTGTGGAGCTGTGTTACCCTGCTAGGGTTACAGTGAGCTTGCTCTGGACTGCCCACTTGGATTTCAGGAATGGGCGCAAGGAAGCCAAAGTGTGCAGCACAGACCTGGACCTTTGGGAGACCTCAGTGGTGCATCCTTGGCTTGTGGCTTTGAATGCAACATCAGAAGCCCTCGGGACGCAGGGTGTGCCAGCAAGGCCATGTGCCGAGTTCAGTGCCTCCAATGGCTTCTCCTGCAAGGACGTCTGGAGCACATCATCTTCCTGGCACCTGCTGCCACTCTGTGTTCATCCTGGCTGTGATGAAGAGCCTCCTGTCTCCCACCATCCAGATTTCTTTCTTGTTCATGTGCCAGTTCCATGAGGTTCCGTTGTTAAACATTGGTTTGGGTTGGATTCTTTATTTCTTTTGAAACATTGCATTGCACTGGTAACATAAACAGATCAACAGCCCTGGCAGAAATGACCCTACTCTGTAAAAACAGTGTATCCTCTTCTTCCTGGTGTAACTGTAGGTGCAGCAATTCAAATACAAACTTTTTTTTTTGCTCCAAATATTTTCTTCCCAGTCCTGTGGGGATGAAGGAACCTCCAGCAGTGGACTCTGCTCTGGAATTCAGGCGTCAGCCTGGGAAGAGCCTGCCGTTCATCTGGTTAATGCTGCATCCCTGAGCTGACTGTAACCTGCTTTGCTCGTACTGTAATTTTAGTTCATTTGTTCAGGCATTTCACAATGACTTTTCCTAAAAAATTATCTCATAAAATTTAGTAAATAAGACCTGTTCCACTTGGCTGCACACACCATTGTTTGATTTAAATAACCAATTAGATGCACAAGCCATTTCATAAAAAAAATTAATTACACTCTCTTAATTCCATAGCCCAAGCAATCTGGTGGTTTCTTTAGCAGCAGTGAAGTGAAAGGAGCTCGAATCTCCAGGAGGATGTTGCATTCGCTATGTAGTAGATTGTAGTGGTTTTGTCAATGAAATACTTTGAAGCATTTTGAAACATCATCATGCCTGCAGATTATTTCACCTCTCTGCAGTTATTTGAAAGGAGCGTTTTCCTTTGCAATGAAAATTCTAGCCTCAACATTTTGCATTCTTGTCATTTTGCTCCTTTAAGCTTTTGTTTGGGTCCTTTTACTGATGGATTAAGCTAGCAGCTGTTCTTTGATCACAGCATCTTTGCCCTTTATTTTGACTTGAAGTTTCAAAACGCGCAGTTCGTGAAAGGTCTAAGCAAATGGATTTCTTTTGTTTGTCTTGTTCAAAAGAAAGCAGTCTGAAGACTATTAAGAATATTACTGTGCTGCTGTCAGTGCTGGTACCGTTTAGGATGCATCATTGTTTTCTACTATCAGTACGTGGATGCAGGGAAGTGACAAGAAGTGTTACTACCTGAGAGAAATCATTATTTTTTTGTCCCTTAATGAAAGGGATTTGGAGTAATTTTGCTAGCTGAAATGCTAGTATAGATTGGTCTGATCTCTAGCTAAGAGTGACAGGAGATAAGGGCGAGTTGTGGTGATGGCATTCTGTTGATACTGACAGAAGAAACAGGAAGCAAAAGAAAACCATCAGCCATCTGCAGACTGGAAAGTCCAGGGACAGTGGAAGTGAGGAGTTTGTAACGGCCAGCTGTTACAGTCATAGCCCTGTGTGCTGTTACTTTTATGTGTTTTTATTGTCCTGCATGGGTACAGTTTGTGGTTACCTAAAAATGTGCCAAAAAAGCAGACTCGCTGCCGCTCAAATTACCCAATACCCAATTCACTGGCTTTTAGAATGAACATTACAATTCTGCCAACACATCAGCATTTACAATTTCAGGTCTGTTAACCACTGGGTTTTGTTTTATTTGCCGTTATTTCCAAAAAGGCTGCAAAAGCTTGAGTGCTGGGGCCCTGGGGCAAGGAGCAGGGTCCTGCTGGAGGTGAGCATGATGCGTTATCCTTCGTCCACCCAGCTGTGACTGAATCCTGCTTGTCCCAAAGCCAGCACGAGGAGGATGCTGCCGGTCACCTCCTCATCCTTTCTGAGGAATTCCTTTCCTTGATCCTTTCCCCTGATCTGCTGCAAGGTGATCCTGGAGTCTTAACGTTTGCGTTTTGGGGGAAGATACCAGTACCCTGCCCACCCTCAGCCTCAGGGCCAGTCCAGGTCGGATCCAGCGTTTACTGACTCGCTGGAGCTTTGTGACTGGAAGCATCCCTCCCAGCAGATCGCAGGGTGGCTAGGAGTCCTGGGCAACATAACTGACGCTTCGCTGCGGTAATATAAGTGACCTAAATACCCAGTTATAGTGGAGCCTCATCGTGTGTTAAAATAGATCTTCTGTAGAGTATAAATTGCACACAGAAGCACACAGTGTGGAAATGTCACCATAATGAAATATCCAAGAATCTTTTCAGCAGCCCTGTTAATAAAGTGTTCTCAAATAAATGTGAAACCATTTGTATTACTGATTTGCTGATGGTTAGTAGCATGCTGCCTGTATGACCCCTTTGGAAGAATGTTGTTTTTCATCTTTTCAGCATGCTGGCACATCCCCAAGGCTATGAAAAATCGAGAGTCTGTGGATGCAGGAATGATGTGCATTTCAAAATACTGCTCTTTTTTAATTTTTTTTTTTATTCTGTTTTGTGTGTGTGTGTGTGTTTTGTTCTTTTTTTAATTCCAAGACATTGCTTGTTTTACATTGTTTCTAAAATTGGATAGCAATTAGGTCTCCTAATTTTAAATGATTCTGTTCTAGCACTTTTCCCTTGCAAAAGCACTGCTGTGGCTGGCATTGGTGCTGAGCACCCACCTGCTGTGCTGATCCCACAGGGAGCGGGAAGTGTTCAGCTGGGATGAAAATAGCTTTCAGGACATCTCCAGCAGAGGACTTAAGAGCAGTTGCTCTTCTTCTGTGCAACAGCATGACACTGCTTTAAAACCCTGCTTTGAGCTGCTGCAGCATGCCCACATGAGACGATCTCAGGATGTAGTTGCTTTGGTTACCAAAAAGAGTTTCATCGGTGGAGACTGGGCCACACCAAGAGCAGTCAGCAGCGAGCCTCCGGGGCGTTCTCTCTGCTTTTGAACAATTCTTACTGCCTTTCAATAATTGATTGTGCAGAAGAGCTACTGAGCAAGAGCATGCATTTGCAAATGTAGTTACTTTTTGGTACTTAAATAATGCATTTAGGTGTCATTTGAAATAAAATAAATGTTAAGTGCTGAGAAGAGAAGAGAGAAAAAGGAGCATCCTGGATATGGAGTTCAGAAACATGAGGGCAGGGGTCAAGCTGATGCCAGGGCAGTTGGTCCCACGTGTTAAATGTCTGCTTGGAGCTGCAGTGGGCAGGAGGTGGTAGGACCAGCACAGCATCAGTGCTGTTTTCTCCTCAAAGCACTGCTGAGTCATAAACAAGGTGCAGAACATCTGTGAAGTTTGGATTAATGGGATCTTTATTCACTAAAAATAATTTTTGAAGAAAAGTATAAAAAAATTCATAAATTTTTCAAAATTTTTTTTTCATTCAGATTTTCTATTCTAATGATGAATGTGTACTGTACCTTTTAACTTGCATTCAAAACCTCCTGCGATGCCTATTTGGCCGTAGATTGTATGGAAATTCCTCTATCTCATTACTTGTGTGGAGTCGTACACGTGCCACTCTAGTGGGATTTTTAATGCACATCTCCTCCAGCTCTGCTCAGCCAACCGTAATCCTATGGAGAAATGTTCTGTCCTGAGGATGGGAATAAAATTTATGGAAATAAAATTGGTAGCTGAGGAGTGCTCGTGAAGGTCAGCTCTGCCAACTCTGCCCTCTGCGTGCGGCAGCGCGGGCTGTGTGACTCCCCACGGCTGCGTTCCCCGTGCACACCGCCTCACGGCCAGAAGCGTGCTGAGCTGCGTCACCACAGCCACAGATCCCAGCTGACACTTAGGCAAGTTAATTGCTCTTTCCTCAACTGTGAAAGCCTTATGTAAGGCTTTCTTTTCGAAACATGTGTTACTGCCTTGAAGAAATAGCTGCTGGTGTTTGCAGAGCACTTTGTCTAATAGAAGTCAGAGCAGGGCTCTGCCATGAAGCTTGCTCTCACAGGAGTATTTGATTGCAGATCCCCAACAGTCAGGTGGTGAGAGCCAGGTTCGCCTGCGCTTTGAACTCAGCTGCATGGCTTGGGATTTGTGCGGGGTCAGAGCCTTGCTTTTCCCTGGGACGGACCCTGCTGCGCCAGCAGCGTGCCCCGTTGCCCGCTTTCCCTGCAGCGATCAGCATCACCGCACCGATGCTCCGGAGCTGGCCTGGCTCCAGAGCTGCCAGCTGTGGGCTGTTCCGGCGCGGCTGCAGTCCTGGCACTGCAGGCCCTGAGATGCCCAGCCTTTGGGGCACAGGGCTGGCGGTGCCCGTCCCAAGCCCATGCAGCTGCAGCACTGGTGGGGCCATGAGCAGGCAGGTGGTTTTTAAATGTAAGAGTTCTTTAGATCTCTCCAAGCATTAATCTTCAACCAAAAATAGTATTACGTCTGTAGAGTTGCGAATATGCAGAATCCACGGGAACTGGGAACATTTCAAACATGGCTGCTGCGAAACATATATTTTAATGTAACGTAAGGAGTTTAAAATACAGTTGTTTCCGGGCTCAGTTTTGGAAATGTAAAGTGGTAAAAAAAAAAAAAAGCCACTAAATTCAGCACAAAAGCAGTAATTATATTCCCTCTGGAGCCAAGCTGGTGTGTAACACAGCTCCTTTTGACTTTTACTATCTGTGGGTTTTAATGTAGGCGGAAAACTTGCCACAGAATGATAATCGGATAGTACTCAACATTTCTAAAAAATGTTTTTTTTCCCACCAGATTTGCAGCCTACATGGTGAAGTTATGCACTTGTATCATGAGAAAATGTAATTTAGGAAAGCAGGAACTCACTGAGTATAAAGTCTCAAATGGCAGAAGGGAATACAGTTTCAGTACTAAGCTCTTATAAAAGGAAAAATGTTTATTAAAGCTGTGGCAATCTCTTACTCATGCAGTTATGTCCTGAATGTTTGCAGATTAATAGAAAACCACGTAGTGTGTGGATGCATTTTTCAGTGCAAAGCAGCAGGTACCAAATTCATAGGATAAAGCGGGATATTCTGATCTGCATGGAGGGAAGTCCTTTTCATGCCACGGGTAATGAATAGGACCTGCACTGGGCAGCAGCACCAGCCTGGCACAATACTCCTGGCACGAAGGAGGGTGCCTGCCCTTCCCTGCCTTCGGCAGTAGTGGCTGCCTGCATGGCCAGAGATGGGAGCAGGTGAGCTGAAGGCACGCGTGGTTCATCTCATGGAGGTGTTCCAGCGGGCAGGGCTAAGGGAGAGAACTTCTGTGGTGACATGGGAAGAGAGCTGAGGCAAGGAGAAGCATGTGCGCTGTGTCCAGTCCCAAGGTACTGCCTGTTGTTACAGCAAAGCGGGAGGAAGCGTCTCAGCTGCAGCAGGATCAGCTGCTTACACTGCAGGAGGCGAGCACCTCCCATGAGAGCTGGCCTTCAGGTGTTGCAGTTTGTCCCCTTGCAGAGTCACGCTGCTGTCGGGGCTGTTGGTGTCTGAGCTGCGGAATGGCCGGCTGGAATGCAAAGCAATGGAAATACACAGCCAAAGGAGAAAGAGGAGGGCATTGCCTTGGTAGCAGCCTGAGCTGCGGCAGCTCTTCATCGAGGCCGTCTTGAAACATCACCAAGCTTTAGGCTGGTTCCTCTGCAGAAATCTGGGGGATGCTGCTCTACCTTGTTTGCTCTTAAATGCCGGTCAATTAAAAGGAATAAGATGTTGGCAAGCAATGACCAGAGAATTTTGGCCATCTGTGTCACCATGGCTTTCAGGAGAGTTAAAGAAAAAAGAAAAAGGCAAGCACTGCACGGAATGCCAAGCTGAAGCCAAGGAGCAGGGTGCAGCTGGCCGTTTTACAGCCATTTCTGGGAGCAATAATTTAGATAAATGCAATAGGGGATGCAGGGCTTTTTAACCACTTGGGTAGCATCATTTTCTCTTCAAATATTTCTTGTGAGAATGGAAAATGCTAAAAACAGATCTGGTTGAAAGTTTTTGTCTAAAACAGCCTTTTTTTAAATTTCAAAATGAAAGTTTGGCATGTTCTGCTATTTGTCTAGGAAGATTTCAGATTAATTCTTCTAGCTATATACCAAAATAAGGAAATAATCAGAGCATTTAAATTTCTTTAGAAGCATGTCCAGCCTATCTGAGAATACTTGGGGTGACTTTTAATGGGAATCAGATGTATTTCCCTGGCTTTTGCCATTTCACTGGTGCCTTACGCACTTCTGGTAGATCCTGTAATGGCATGCCACTATCCTCATCTTGATCCCTTTATGATTTTAAAAGAAAAAATACCTTGAATGCTGTGGATGGCACAGCAGTAAGCAGAAGAAACTTCTTCATTGGGATTTTTCTAAACAGGGACTAGTGTGCGATCAGTTTTTCCACAGACTCTGTTGAAAGGTATGTAGTGCTTTTCTAACCCTTCTTCTGAGAAAGGCATCCTGGAGTAAACAGTAAATAGTAAATAGAAGATTTCAATATGTTATTGTTATGTGTTCAGGAAAAAAAGCTAAATAACTCTTAGAAGCCACTTGAAAGAATATTGCATGAAACAAGACGTTTTCTCAGGTGTTGCATGTGAACACCTGGAGGCATCACAGAACTAAGTGTGTATACCAGTGTTTATTGAAGCATTAAGTGAAATTTATTTTTATATAAGAGAACAGTCTGATGGCATTCTTTGGGCAAATATATCTCCTATTAGAGAACTATATGCAGCTTATGCTTTAAAACAGCTGAAAAATATGGTAACAGGACCTTTGCAGAGTCTCTTTGTAGCTTTCACAGAATTCTCTCCATTAAACTCAAGGCTGTAGGTTTACTGCATTTTATGGTATTCAACCGTGATGAATCCCATATAAAAGCTGCTGACCAATCTGTCCTTAATGGCTTTGCATGGGAGCGCATGGAGAGTAAATGTCTTTGGGCAAGCCCAAGAGCTAGAGTTATTCAAATCGTGTGATCTGGCTTAAATTAAATGTGTGCTGTATACTTGAGACAAATAATTACATTACCGCAAGGTGATGTTTTATCATTTGTGGGGAGGAGGTTGAAAAGAGAAGGATGTTCCTTTTTCCATTTCTATTGATTTTCACATTGTTTAGTATGGAGCAAAGCAAAGACAAAAGTTGTATGTGCTTTTTTGCTCTGTGTTTTTTTTTTTTTTTTTTTTTTTAATTCCAAGCAAATTTGCTTTTAAAAGGATCAGCAGCACGTTACTGGCGGTAGGAGCAATGGCAGTGTGAGCAGTCTGCAGCAGCTGAAGAACGGCTTTCATACGGTGGTACCATGTAAAGCTAGCACCTGAGGCCCAAACAGGATTTGGAAAACATTGGATGTTGGAAATACAGTCACATCTGAGCAAAAACCTTGCTGAAAGGCTCAGGTGCTGTGAGGATTTAGCCTTGATGTTTGTGCTCTACTTTATGTCAGTTTTCCATTTTAAGCTCTGTCCAGGAGCTATTAATTCAGCTGTGAGATCAGGCTTCAAGCTGCAGTTTGTAATACTGCATGTCAAGATGGAAAACCAACAGAAACTGTTTCATCAGGTTCTGAGGTTCCAGCAATCTTAAAAAAGCTGCTGAGATCAGTAAATCTATCGCGGTCTGGTCGAAACTCTGTAGAATCAGACATGAAGTGGATTTGGATTCAAGCCTATTGGAAATGAATATATAAAAAATATTTTTAACTAAGAATTAGGTAATGTATTTCTCAAGATTTCAGCTAACCCTTTGGAGCAGATGCCACACTACAGGAAATCTGCTCCAAGGTCAAAGTGTGAGATGCTCCAGTGCTTCTTCGTCATGTTCTGAAAGGGAAGAAGTAGGAAGGAATAATTACCCTCCTTTAAATTTTTTTTTGTCTGGGAGTTCACTGAAGCTCTTCAAGTGTGCCCTGACAATGATCTGGAAGAGTCTTAGTGATTGTTAAGAACTTGGCTGAATACGAATTGTTGTCTCTTGTGGTTGCTTTGTAACTGAGACTCTGAAGCAGCCTTTTAGTTTTTCCTGAATAAATTTCTGACAGGTCGCTTGTCGTACAGACCCACGAGTTTCAGAGGACGGAGGAGTATGTGTTAATCAGAACTTTTTTTTTTTTTAACAAAAAGAGGAATGATTAATTTAGAATAATATTCTGTGTCTGTGCCTTTCATTCTGAGAGGTTTCCACTTTCTTTCGTTGTGGTTATAAGCTCTTTATTCTGCCTTCAATTATTGACAGAACAGGTTATTTTCTCCTGTTGGCCTTTTGGAAAAAACAGGAACACGTCCGGCACATGGTGTCTGGAAGTCATTCCCCTTGCTCACAGCCTCTGTATGTCAATGCGGCTCGAAGGGGAGGCTGCAGGAGGGGAGGCTGCCTTCCTGCCTTCAGGCTGCCGGCAGCGGGCAGCGAGCTGGTGTTCCTCGCTGGGTTTCTGCTCCGAGTTGTGGGGGCATTCAGAGGTGAGGTGCTACTGCCGTAAGGCTGGCTTGCTGACCTGGAATGACATGGTGTGCACGCTCTTTCCCTTGCAATGTCATAGAAGGAGAACAGGAAAATATAGGGCAAAAGAGAAGAGGAGCACTTCAACAGGGGTGACTGGTGGAGGATCACAGAGACAATGAAAGCAGTGCAGATGAAAGCCAATGAGAGCAGACAGCAGCAGAGGAGAATCAAAGAATTTTTTGAGTGCCTCTCTGTCTGTGGGTCCTATCACGCTAACATCCAAAAACTTTCAGGAGTCTTAGGTGCAGCTTTAGCTGTCAAAAATGGTCAGCAGTAACACTGGGGATGTTTGAAAGAGCTGCTGAGCTGAGTACTCAGCTGTTTCTAAACGTCTTCGTTAAGCAGCCGGGGAAATTAATACTTTCCGTAGGGATTTATGCTGTAACTAAAGGTGAATGGGATAGACAACCTGTGCTTGAACTCAGTAATTCCGCCTCATGCTGCAGTGTTCTCTCTGGATTTAGATTTTGGAAGGTGTTGAATGTATCAAGTCGCAACTCAGTTTAACATTGCTTCTCTGATTCTGTTTGCAGGGGGGTTTTGACAAATCTGTCTGCATCTCCCCAGTATCCTTGTAGGACATAGTTCCTGCTGCAACACAGACTCTAAGGGTCAGCCTGTGCTGTAAGAATATTCTCCCTGGTTCGCCAAGCGAGAGAGGTGGATGAAGCACCTGATTGTTGTGCTGATCTGGAACCGAGGGGTGGTGTTGGCTTCAACATGTACTGCAGGAATAGCAGTGCTTCTCATGGAGCTGGGGCTTCCTGGAGCTCTGAAGGTACTCCTGGGGTTGCTCTTGCTGCCGTTGGGTTTCGGTCCCCCTCTGCTGGGCTCAACCTCCCAGCACGGAGCTGAGTGGCAGGAGTGAGCGGGATTAAAAGGAGCCTCATAAAAAAGGTGTTAGCTATTGCAGGCTCCTAGAGATCAGTTTTTTTGGCACAAAGAAACAGATTTCTAATCTCGCAGGCTTTTAGGTGGTACTTAACATCCTGAGCACAGCCGCAGAAGTCAGGTGGTTCTGCTCTATCTGCCGGAAACACAGTGTCAGATGCTGCTGGTGTTAAGATCATGGTCCCTTTTCAGGAAATCTGACTCTGTATCTTCCCAGGCCAACAAATGCTATTTAAAGCACAAGCAGACAGGAAAGAAAGAATTAAAATGCTACAGAAATGGAAGGAAGTATCCTGAGTTAAAGGCAAAGTTAGCAAATGTTAAGCTGGTTCCTGTGAAAGTACGGTGGTGATTCTGCCAGCTGGGCTGGAATGCATTTCCTGCAGAAGGTTCTTGGGATTTGTTTCTGTAGATGGTTTATTCCTAGTGAGATAGTTCTGCAGCTTTACATTTTTGCGTTAAGTCCTCAAGACGTAGAAGAGATGTTAATCTAAAAATCCAGCTGCTAAGGTAATTCCTCTCGGTAGAATTTCCGTCGATGCAGGCAAGCCCATTCTGCCTAAGGATGGCTGTGGCTTTGTTTTCTGTATAAGCTTTATATGAGACCTATGGATTTAATGAAACTGTTAGGAAGGAGGAATGCTGAGCACATCCATTGATGTTGTCTGAAGGGAGAGTCCTGCTTTGTTTTTCTTTTCTGAGATAACTCCTCAAAAACATCAGAGCTAGCCAAATACAGGATGTGCGGGAAACATAATAGAAGCTTCTCTTTGTTACAGATGTGATTGCCTTCAGTAAATTGTTACAAGTTTTCTGAGTTGCTTTTGAGATGAAGTTTGACTAATCAGTAAGGGCACTTAAGCTCCAGAAGATGACATTTCAGTGTGTGTTCTGTAGCAATTAGCTTGTGGAAAAAGGACTTCAGGAGCAGCAGCACAGGTCATAGCGCATTCCTTTTGTGTATGCATTAAGGAAGAACAACCAAACACATGCAAAATTCATTTAATCTTTTCAAATTTGGAAAAGGACCCTGTCTGCTTGGGAGAATATAGAGCTCATGTATAGCCAAAACCATATACATAAAATCTTGAAGGTAAATTGAATGGGAACTAAATCCCCCCAAATAGTTACATCTGTTTTGAACTGGGAATTGATTTTCTAAATTAGCCTTCAAGTGTGCCGTTGTTATTTCATTGACGTAATGAGAGTTATGAGATTTGCCTGCACTGAAGTACACACAGCTTGGAATTGTAATTAATTTAGGAGTGGACTTAAGTAGCACCCAAAACTGATGTGTTAATTAAAACATCTGAAAAAGAAAGGCCATTTTGGTGAGTGTTTTTGTAGTTTCGCTTCCGAGTGTCTGCACTGCTAATGTGATTGCTATAATCTAGTGACAGCTGTCACAAAGAATTAATTACTGTTTTTCTTTGTTCAGTATTTATAGTATGCAAGTTGCTTGCTTGTACTCCTGTGTATGGATTGCACTTGCTTTCCTGCCAGAGGTTTAGTGGCGTGTTTTGTTTTGGCAATAAAACCTTGCTCTTTCACTTTCTGCATCTAAGTTTATGCCTGGTGGGCTGGTTGTCGTATGGTCTCCTTAAATACAGGTTTAATCACTGTTAAGGATTTTGAGGGGTCTTTTCTGTTTTGCTTCCTTCTGTTGTGCACTATACTTCCTTGTTCTTTTTTTATCTCTCTTAAGAGAACTGTTACATCCCTTATCCTTCTCTGGCATGTATTTCTGTTTTTGTGATTTTTTTTAAATGGCTGACAATAGAAGGAAAGAAAATGTGGGGTGTGTAACCTAAACCAGCTGGTCCGTAACAATATCTGGAGCACTTGTAGTAATACAAACTTGGGCTGCTTCTGTGCCTTTTAATATGCCTGGCAGCCTAGTTACTGGGGTGTTTACCATGTGACTGTACAGGCTTGAACAAAGACTTGGGATGAAGGTTGGGTGGTGGAGACAGTGAGCAGAGCTTGGTCATTTCTCAGCTGTTTGAAGATTATGATGCTCAGCAGAGCTGCTGGGCTCTGGTAGGCTGGAGCGTTCTGCTGAGGTGCTGAGCTGCTTATGGAAAATTCGAGCCTGTACGGGAACTGGGGTGGAGCAAAAATAGCTCTTTTCCTGAGTTAAGATGTCACTGATTGTGGAAAGCCCTCAGTGGTGGTATCACTGGTCCTGCTGGAGTGGGCAGGGTCAGCCGGGAACAGGCTCTTGATAAGGCAGACACATGCAGACTGTCACTTAAACAGCGTCTTTTCTTTCAACCTCACACTTCGTTGCTGCTGCTGAGATTGAACAACCATTTATGCAGACTTTGGTTTGAACAAGGGTGTCAGAACACCCATACATACCCCCTGCAATATGTGGGGCTGCTCCATGCTGGGGAGCTGCCGTGCAGGTCCGACCTCGGGGCAGCAGCCTCGTAGCCGTGGGCTTGTTGCTCCAGGGTGGATGTTTGTGAGGAAGGCATTAACAGGGGGCACATGGCCTGAGAGGGTGGCAGGGTCCTCCCAGCCCGCAGCATGATGCCATCCTGCTGGATGCCACTCTTGGTTGTTTCGATATTGAGTGAAATTCTCATCAAGCACTGTTAATGCATGCGGCAAGAAACGCTGCGTGCAGGATTCAGTGGCCCAGCACGTGAGGGATGATTCCTTAGAACTGTATACTTTTCAAAACAGCAGACTGTCTTTCATTACATCTCTGACATGAATGTCCATTACTCGATGTGAAGTTACTGGCCTTCCTTCACTTCTCCAAGCTCAAGGGAGAAAAAAAATATCTTGAGTAATGATCTAATTTAGAATAAGCAGATTAAAAAAGAAAAAGCAGACATTAAGCAGCCTCTCTGTTGCTGGGAAGTCATGGAACAGAATGTGGGCTGAATTCTTATCTCAGGAGAAAATGTGCTTCCCAGGTGTTGTGTCTGTCTGGTTTCCAGAATCCTCATTCACCAGAAGCTCTGGTGTCTCCTGTGGCCAGCAGCCCTCCTCCTCCCACAGCCGCCCTGCCCGGGGCCGTGGGCTCTGTGCTCCCTCAGCGGCTGTGCTGGGCAGAGCAGGGCTGGGAAGGACACATGTCCTGGTACCTGACGCGGACTGCCATGCTTGTGGGAAGCTATCAGTCAGGTTCTGCTGTCGTTTTATGCGTGTGCTGTGTCGAGTAAAAGCAATGCCCTTGTTTTTGTTACACATTGCTCTCATTAGGCTGGAACCATAGCTGGCTATTGTCTTTGATTTGACTGCAATGTGATTTCTCCGTTTAAAATACCTTGAGTGCTGTTTTCTTCCGGACTTTGAGTGTTAGTTCTTATGTGCAGCGCTAGCTATTGTCCCTTAAGAAGAGGAAATGAGAGCACGTGGGCTCTTCTTGCGCTCCAGATGTTCAAACAATCGCAGGAGAGCTGCTTGCCGGCTTGGCCTAGCACCGTGGCACCTCAGGCTGCTTGAGCAGGAAGGATCTTTGCATTTGGACAGACACCCTAGAAGTCTGCATTAATTGCATTCACTTCGTGTTGCCATTATTCACAACTTTCTTCTTGCTATGGCACAAGCTTGGCATAAATGGCTCTGGCGTAGCTCTCACAGAAGCAGTGATTTGCTCTAGCCAAGTTCTGTCTGCAGCGTTAGGCTTGCAGTTTTGCTTTGACATTTGTTTCCATCTTTGTTGGTGCTGTGATAGCTGCTTTTATTTTGTCGCATGCGGTTTAGCTGCAAGTCAGCTAGGTGTTTTATTTCTGTCCGTGCTTGATTCCGGCTGTATTCACTGGAGATGAAATCGTCACTTAGGTGGTAGCTCCTGCAGGAAGGACCGAGCCCAGTGTGTCCCTGCTGGTGCCGGTCAGGGGAGCTGCCTGTGTGATGCACATGGTTGCTGTCTCTTTGTCTGCAGTTTTGACCAAAGTTTGCGGTGTATCAGAGGTGTTAAGTGGTTTAATGGGAACTGTCAGGAGGGTTCTGTGAATAAACACCCTGTGCCAAGGTAGAAACTAGATTGGAAGCCACCAGTTTTTGTTTTTGTTTGTTTGTTTTTGATATTGTTGCCTTTTAGTCTGACTTGCTTCACTTAAAACAAGAGTCCTGGGCTTCCCGAAATGTCATTTGTACAAAACCATAGTAACAGTACTACAGGTACAGGAAGAAGAAAGAAAATTACCCTGCAGTGAGCTGCCATTTTCAAGTGTTACAGCATTCCTGGTAAAGTACAGCCTGAGAATATTTCTGAAGGTTTTTCTAATGCTAGAGATTATCTGTTTGGGATTAAATTGAAAATAAATGAATTTAGTATTTTAAGATCTTCATGGAAATTCCAAATAGTGTCATTTTCTTGAATCATTTAAATATAACGATTTAGATTTCAAGGAATGTAGGTACTTAACTCTGCTTGCAATGAGAATTTGTTATGTACTGCCTTAAAATTCTCTTCCAGACTTTTTCATACAAATGTGGACAGAAGAATGTATATAAAATTAAATACTTGAATTAATGCAAATTTATTATATTTGTTTTCCCCAGTAAGTTTCAAATGTGATTTTAAAATGTTGTTTAAAAAGTTACAAATGAAGCATTTGTAAACATAAGGCATAAATGGAACAAAGAATTTCTGTGTTCTGTTTAACAAAAACTACCTCACATCTGTGTAGGGAACCTACATTAACAGGCCCTCCCAAAGAGCAGCGTGATGATGAAGTGCCAGCGCTGTAGAAGTTTGCCCTTGCTTGTTTTCTTGCTGCTTGCTTGTGGCTGGGCCATCCTCCTGTGACACAACGAGATGCTTGCCTCCCTGTCAGTGCTAGAGACCTCTGAGATAGTTTTCTCATGGTATCTAAGAGCTTTCCTAACTGTAGACTTGAAAGACTGAATGATCTGATTCTGAAGTGCATGAAATGGAAAAGAGCAAGAGGACATCATCATATTTGTCTCATATTACTGAAAATGTATTTTTTTACGGTATGTCTGTTTTAGTAACGAAGGACGTTATGTTTGCTTGGGAATTTCTTTTCAATTGTGATACCCAGTAAGATTCTTCATGTAAGCTTGCTTTGTTCCTCCCAGATGAGTCGCTGAAGCTCTTCTCAACTGTCTTTGAGGCAGCAGTGGCCTGGCACTCAGCACAGGCTTGGGTGAAGGAGAGAGTTCAAAGAACAGCCATTAATCTCTGTAGTGAATAAAATCCTTTGTAAGCAGCATAACATTTTGAAAGGGAGCAAGTTCCTGCATACTCGACAGATCTGATTATCATGTGACAATTACAGTGGACCATTGTGGAGGGTGAAAAGGCCTTTAGAGAGATAGAAGTATATGGTAATGTACTGGAAGTCAGTTTAGTTTATTGGCAATATTCAATTCAAGGTTAAGTTTTATGGCACCTTTTCCTTCCACGTATGTTCAGATTTTGTTTTGCCTCGCAGTGCTAGCCTTTGTGAAGGCTAATTGTATGTGGTTTGTCTTTCTGTCCAACCCAGCCCTTTTTGTAAGTTTTGAGTTGATTTTTGGTATCGGCTTTCTGTAAAAGTCCGTTGCCTATTTGATGTCACGGGAACCTTCCTCTGCAATGCTCCATCGGTCCTCTGAGACAGAGCAGGGCTTGTGCATTGGCACAAGCACTGGCATGCAAGCTTTTAAATTGTTAGCGTTATTTGCTATTTACTAACACAGACACAGCCTGAAGTCTCAGCTCTTTGGGAGTACCAGCTCCAGCAGGAGCACCACAGCCCCTGGAGCATCCCTGGTCGTCATCAGCCTGCATCTGCTGATGTAGGGAAGGGGCAGTGGGCTCCATGTGTCTGGCCCATTCTTCTGACGCGTGGGGGAAACTCGCTGGAATGCTGCAGAGCTGTTCTTAGTCTTCTGTTACTACTTTGGTGGTAAGAAAACACCATTATAGGTATAAAGGATTTAGAATAAAATCTGAGGCTTCTACTGGGGGAACACAATTGTGATCACAGCCCCAGCACTGCCACTGCTCTGGGTTAGCGATGCGTCTGGGCAGGCAGTCACCAGCTCTAACTGAGCAACTATGATGAGCTGTAACCTCAGCGATTTACCTTTCTCCGTGACTGCATAGGATGGCAGATATTTTTTTTCCGTAATGAAAAAGGTATCTTTTATTCTTCTGAAACTGACTTTAGGCAGACAGTAAACTTTGACTTTGTACCATGAGGTACTGGAAAGAGATACTTTATAACTTGACAAAAATAGCTAGGAACACTGTAAATGGGAGAAATGACAGCTACTGAGTGAGGATGTGGTTCTTTTAAGAGCCTAAGGCTGGCTTTGTGCTCTCCCTGCTCCTTTCAGAAGGAGTTGCTGCAGCAGGTCCTGCGCAAGGGGAGGTTTTGCTCTGAGGGCTGACAGGTGAGAAAGCTTTGATGCTATACGGTGCAGAAATGCCGTGCCAAGGCTCAGGGGAGCTGCACGTGAATTTGTATGAGCATTTAACCAGTGTGTGCAGTGCAAAGGAGTTTTCCTGTTGAAATAAATGCGGAGGTTTGAAAGGCTGTCTCTGCTTCAAGCACAGATGTCTGTCTGCAAGAGGCAAGTATCTTCCAGGGACAATCGTTACATTACCAATATGAGATTCAAGAAACAATTCTCAATCTATTTTGAAAAGTGAAAAGTGTTTTATTCTGTCTCCTGATTCAGTATTCAGTTTTTATTTTATGTTTTTTCCTTTCCTTTCTACCTCTCTGTTGATCCCCTTAGCCAGTGTGACCATCTTAGTCAACCTAGACAGGGTATGCTAACATCTTGGTTTGCTACTGATCAGTTTTCTGAGTAAGTCAGTGAAACAGTCTAAAGCTCAGGTTTGTCTTCTCTTCTTGGAGAAATTGCATCAATGATGATGCAAAAGAAATGTTTTTGGAAACAGATAAAAATTTTATGTGAAACTCTTGACCCCCGGTGCCTCTGACGTCAAACTGTGATGGTGGTTGTCGACACTGATGGCATTTGGAAAGGCACAGTGTTTATGCAAGCGGTGCTAATGAAAAATGCACCTTAGGAGATCGCAGAAGGACAAGAAAGAATGCATCACACACACAACCTGAAACATTGCTCTTCTCCCAAACAGAGGGAAGAGAGGAGCGAGAGAATATCTGCACTGTGTGATTAACACTGTCCTGAATTTTTGTCCCTTAGAGGATGCTTGAAATACTCTTGTATATAAAACAGACCATGCACAAATGAGGGAGACTCCTTCACCTCATTTGTTGCCAAAAGCTGAACTATAATTTGCATAACTTTTTAGCTGAACTTACCAAGAAGGAGTAGTGCTAATTAATTATAAGCAATGTAACACTGCAGCATGCTTAAGAAAGGAAGGCAAAGCAAACAATACCTTTAGTCACTTACTGCCATTGAGCTTTTGATCTTTACTATTCCTGCAATCTAGTCATCTGTTAATCTTTAGGGAGTACCTCACAGAGAGATTAGCCACCTTTCTTATTTCTGTTTTTGGATTACAGATCATTAGCAATCTTTAGATTCCTGTGCATAGGGACATGCCATGAGAACTGCATGGAGACACGATACTTAATTCTGCACTAGTAGAAAGAACCAAATTGCTAAGCCACTTAGGTACTCAGCAAGGGGTTTGACTAGGTTAAGCCTTTCCTGATATAACATAGCCCTTCACTGAACGTGCTCTGGACCTAGACAGGATCTGTGTATTGTTTATTGTCTGATTAGATCATAGTAACCCACAGGTTACAAGTGAAAAGTTTTCTAGCACTAGTCCAATCAGTCTTCTGTATAAATCATTTGGAGAATGTGCTGTCTGCATACTGAATGTTCCTTGCATGTCATCCTAATTTTTTTTTTTTTAATTCAGGATTTTTTTCCCCTTTTTTTCATTGTCATGTTTAGTTAAATTTAAATGATTGTGCCACTCTTTAAAATTAGTATATTTCCATTCCGGCAATATCCATGCAAAAATTAAAAAGAAGTCCAAATGCTGCTTTCTTAGTAGACTGCCTAGAAAAAGAACAATGCAAAAGCGAAATTCATGCTCTCCATCAAGGCTTGTGGAAAAATGGGAGATAGTCTTTTTGTAGGTAGTCCTATTTCTGTCTCCTTGAAGTTAAAGTTGGGGAGCTGAATTCTTATGCAGGCTTCAGATGTTTTAGAACTAAACAATAAAATCTTTTCTTAGACAAGGTTGGTTGCTCTTGAGAAGTTGTTCTTGACTTGTGAGTTTCATGGGCTACCCTACAGGATGCCATTTGAAAAGAGCTAATATAGAACGTTTCTGTTAGTAGGAATACATCATTATTATTTATATTGAATTAAAAATGTGGTATCACAGTAAAGGATTGTCTGACATACGTAATGGGTGGAGAAAACATGGATGAAATAGGAAATTCCTTAACTAACTGGTGAGTTCAGCTCATTGCAGAATGAAATGCTGTTGATAGGTGGGCATTTGCAGCAGCTGCAAGACATGCTCTTTATCACTGAATGCAGGGTGAGAACCGTGTGTGGTAGTTGACACAGACAGGGGGAAGAGAAAATAAATTACCTGAAGAGGCGTGAGGTTTCTTACATGAGAAGCAGTAGGGGCATTTACTGCAATGAGAAGCTGTCAGGGAGAACTGTGTGGCACTGTGCAGATTTCCCCTTCCCCTCAGAGCAGCCTGCCGTGAACGCTCGCACTTTCTCCTTACAGAAGGGCCTCCAGTGTCTGCGCACAGCATTGTTTCTCCAGGTACCCCAGTGTGATATTTACCCTCTGGCTGCCTGGTTTCGCTCACAAGGCAGGTGGCTGTGTTCCTAACTCTGACAGCTGGCACATCTGTATGAGCGAAGGCTGGCGCTGGGCAGGTAAAAATGGCAAAGCTGGGCAGGAGCCACCAGCGCCGGGCTGGGCCGGAAAGTCAGAGCAGGTCCAGGTAGGCTCAGGGCTGTGCCCAGGCAAGCTTTGGGTACACCCAACGAATGGGGGGCCCCACAGCCTTTGGGGCAACCTGCTGCCACGTCGGAGCCTCCTCCTTGCTCCTGCTAGGAACTGCCCAAGCCCAGGCTCATGCCTCCGCTGCTCTCTGCCATGCGTTTGCCGTGCTGCAGAGTTCACGCTGCCTACAGGCTGACTGCAGCCAGCCAGCACCGACTTCAGAGTTAATACGTTTCTGTGTAACTTTATTTCTAGGAAAGATTTGAAGCACGTTTTATTTTATAGACATTACTAGCTTAATAGTTGTTTATCAAAGTTTTCCTTTGAAGTATAATTACACTTTCTGTATGTCATTAAAAAAAAAAAAAGTGTATTAATATAAAAATTTAGTATTTTAATAGTAAAATCATAGAGTCATAGAATGGCTTGGGTTGGAAGGGACCTCAAAGATCATCTAGTTCCAACCCCCCTGCCGTGGACAGGGCTGCCAGCCACTAGCTCACTAGATCAATATACAACTGTTAAATATTTATATGTAATACATAAATTTATAAAACAGTAATAAATAAACATATAAATAATGAAATACATTCCTATATATTAAGTCTATATTAACTTATGTTTGTATGCATTTTATTACTAAACTTCATTTATTGAGGGGGAAGGTTTTTAAAATGTAGCATCTTTGATGTTGGTTTCCTTCTCTCACTTAGTAACTATGATGCCTCATGGATCTTAGTATGAGCATTAACTGCTGAACATAAAATCACAGTCAAGAATGGATAGATGCCATGGAACACTGACACTGTTGTAGGAGCCTTGCTGGTGAGCAAAGGTGATCTGCTGGCATTTCTAACATGCCAAACAAATTAGTCAGTGTATTAGGAAATAATGGGATTAGCTCATGCTTGATGCCTTGGACAAGGATACAGGTACTGCAGCTCTAACTTTATCTTTCAGCTCTCTCTATTTCAGTAAAAATTTGTCTGTAGGGTCTATCCAATGTTTTACTCTAGAGAAGTACGCTGAGGGATGGATAAATAGCCTTCTGAATGGTTTTCCCATATGAAGGCTAAATAAATTTCCTATCCTTAACAGGAAATGTTCAGGTTATTTTTTCTGTAATGTAAAAGTGAATAATTATTTTTTGAAGCATGTCTCTCTTAAAAGTTAATGGAGAAAAAACGCAGTGCTATGATGTTGGAAATGTGTCTTGAAGAATGCTTGCACTAATAGCGGCCATCTCAGTGTGCAGTTTGCTGTACAGATTTATGATGCATTTTAACTGAGGGATTACCTCACTCACTAGTTCCTTGCACGTTTTCTAAAATTTCTTCAATAAACAATGGGAGTAAAAGGCTCAGAGTATAAGAGTTGTTTGCTGGTCAACATTTATACTTCTGCTGTCTGAGCAACATACGGGAATTAAGTGCTACTTGTACTATTGTCGTTTGGCTGACAAATTAGGTTTGTGTCACCCATACTATGGAAATACATGTATAACATATTTAGAGTATACAAGCACAGTAGCTTAAACAATTGTCTTGTAAAACAGCTTCACATTTAATTGCTTTTGAGAATCAGTACTAGTTGTATTTACCATGCAAGTTCTCATGTGCAGCATTCCCACACAGCCGGGTGAGTAAAAGCAAAATAACAATGTAGAGGAATTTGTGATGCAAAATATAAATTCAGTTCTCAGAGAGCTGTATGCAGACATTAAATGAAGGGATTATCCAGCTAACCAAAGAAAACTGAAAATATCTATTCTAAAGTGCAGAAGATGTGTATTGACTTGTGCTTCCTGAATGCTTAATGTTAAAAAATAGGGGGAAAAAAAAGTAGAAGAGACAAGGAAATGAAGGAAATGTTCTTGTGTCAGATGCTAAAGGAGGAAATCACAAGTCACGTGGTTCTTTACAGAAAAGTAACTTTTTCCTCGTTTACTTAGAAAGAGAAAGAACAGCGGCATAGCCTTATTTAGTTGCTCTTTGGTGTAAAAATGCAGAAAATAGTTTTGAATTAGAAATTGCTGATAGGTTGAGGAGTATGTTTTTCATTGTAATCCCTTTGTGTGTTTGGGTCAGGAAGCAGGACAGGGCAGAAAGGAATTAGTCAAAATCCTTGTGCTGTTCGCATTGGTGTAGGAACAATCTTGCCTTCGCTCAGCACCAGGTGCCTGTAACCTTGCCTTCGAATTTCTTGTACCAGAAACTGGGAAACATGAAGTTTGCGCACAGGACTAGACTCATTGTCTCACTGAGGAGCCTGATTGTACTTCAGGGGAGACATTCCCTAAAAAGAAAAACAGCTGTGCCCTAACTTCCCTTTTGGAGTAGCTTTGATGTCTTACTGGGTGATGAACCATTGGCAGAGTCTCACAGCTTTCCAGTTCGGTGTATGCCTGTGAGTCCTGGAGAAGAGCAATCTCTAGTGCTGGAGTGGCAGGGATTTTCAGACCACTGGGTATTGGCCTGGGATTGATTGTGCTGAAATGAATTGGAGACGTCTCCGTGTTGTGTTTGGAAGGCAGCACTGAGTGCCTCTAAACTTGCCATGATGGTTATGGATTTGTCAGGGGTTCAGCTCGTTTCAGTGTGCTTGCGTTAGCACGATGGCACGGTTTGAATGGGGAGAGTGATGGTTTGAATCTCTCCTTACATTCTCATTATTACGTTATGAATTGCTGTATGTCTCATGAGGGAGACAGTAGCTTCTTAGATGTACAAAGTGCTATCTTAAGTTAGAGAAAGAATTGTGGTTTGGGAAAACATTTTTAATAAGGTCTGTTTAATGGATGGCTAGAGGAAGCAATAAATATGTTCACGTAGCATTATTATAATAATATATAACTTGATATGTGGACAATTGTAAATATTTATTTTGAAATACTCCTCTGCGGGCAGGTTGTTGGGTAGGATTTTTCATATCCCATTTTAAATTGGGTTCTTCTGACTTTATTCTAGAGGAAAACAAAATCCCCGATCAGCTCTGATTTTGTCCATGAGAAAACATATAGTGAAATACAGTAAACTTCTGACCAGTTCTGTTCAGCTGGAGGACCAGAAATGCTAAGATTTTTCATCTGCATTCATTTCATCCCCTAGCAAAGTAAAGTAATCTATGAAACTTTCAGGTCAGAACTTGATGCTGATCGTTTCATTGTGGAGAAATGTGATGAAGATGTAACACGTGGCTGCTTTAGCACTGACACTTTTCTTCGCAGACCAAACAGCCAGATGATGGCTAAGCAGGATGAATCCTTCTGCTCACCTTCCTAGCTCTGCAGACAGTGTCATTAACTGGACTGTTCAAAAATGGCTTTCAGATATGGTAGATGTAACGGGCAACTTGTGTTCTGTTACATGCCTAACATTGCTTTAAACTATTTTTATTTCACAGTGTAAAACTTTGGCAGTCGTAAAATGTGAGAATGCTTCTAGGTTGACAGAGCTCCTTAGAGAAGAGTATTAAGCTTTTGATGTACATTGGTTTGCTCGGTGGGTGAAGCTGCCCAGAAACATGGAGGTTGGGAAGGAGGCGAGGAGGTGTTCCCTCCCCCCCGAGGGAGGGTGGCCCCTGCGCATTGCTCCCAGGGAGCACCCCCCTGGACCTGCGCTGGTCCTTGCACCTTCCGCAGCCACTGCATGCCTCTTCAGGGGTAGAATAGACCGCAGTGCCCTGATCAACTAAGTATTGACTAATACAATAAATAAAGTCTTTATTTTGGAAATAACACTTATATTTTGCTTTTCTAAAACTGCTTGTTTTTATTTGAGCTACACAGTTTGGATCTAGAATACAAAACACTACTGATAACTGTATCTTTTCATCAAGACATTTTTGTATCTTCCAGTCATTCTGTTCCTACCTAATCATCAGTCCCCCGCCAGACTGAAGTTAGCCAGACCTATTATTTTTCTCCTGTTTTATTTCTCTTAGAAGTACCTCTAAATCTCACCAAAAGCCCCCACTGCTGTCCCTCTTTTGAAGTTGTGATTTTGGCTTTCAGATCGCGTGCTTCATGCAGCAAATTGTGCCAGTCCAGCCCCTCTGGCGAGAAATGACTTCTGCGGCTGGGATTTCTCCTTTTCTCTGATGTTGTGCGGTCATGCAAGCTGTACCCTGTGCTACATGCACACTTCAGTCATGCTGTTAGCTGGTGCCCTGGTGCTTACTGGGTTGGTGTACCGGATCTTTCCTCTCTGCAATTTGCAGCGTTGTTAGGAGGAGTTTGGATGCCAGTGTAACATTTCACAAAGGCGCATTGCCAGGACCCACACTGCGGTGAAAATGATGTTCAAACCGCAAAGTCATGCTGTAGGGTTATCAGTGCTTATGAGGCCAACGTCAGAAAACATGTTGTTCTGGAGCAGGTTACATTCTCTTCTTTTAAAAACATAATTTAAGACCTTTCTGAAGACAGACGTGAGTGAGTGAGCCCAGGGAGAGCGGTGCCTGCTCTTGCTTTATGAGTCAACACTTGCAAACTGCCAGATGTGAGGTGTCTTCCTCTTTTGGCTTTGTTGGTTTGGCTGAAGGTAACACACACAGTTTGGTGTTAATTTTATTTTACCTCCTTAGTAAAAGGTTAGAAAGTAGTAAAATTATTGCTTGCTTTTACTACTTAGTATCACACCATTTGTTTTTCGTAACCATCACTTGAGAAGAGCTTGAGACCTCCAGCCTCAGGGCTATATCCAGCACTTAGGATGCTACGCTGTGTAGCAATCCTGGTGTATTGCCCTCCCCATGCTGCTTTAACCGCAGAGGGCAAGATTCAGCCTGCTGTGTCCCCAGGAGTGAGCTCATGGTTTTGGGTTTCACCATGCTTTGGCAGAAGGTGATATGTGCCAGAAGGCTTCGGCAGAACAAGTGCAAAGCCTGAGCATTAAAAGAACCACTGTTGTATCCAAAATTCATTTTGTGTGCTCGTGATAAAAGCCATTTTTTGCATATATTTTTCAAGCACTTATTCTTGAAAAAGCTCAGAAAAGTCTCTTGGGTTAATAAAATAAAAGTTCTTTCCTAAACAGAGGCATGATGGCTCTTTCATAAATCTCCTGCTTGTTAGCTAGCCCTAATAGCATAAAGTATAAGAATTGAAGTTTGTATTTTTATTGTGCCTTCTCTGTTGAGTTACATTATGACATTTATCAGAAATAAAATCGAGCTTGGGGCATGGAAGGTAGCGTATCTTCCCCATTTGAAGGCTTGAATGTGATGCACATTGCGACAGCTGCCCTTCCTGTGGGAAAGAAGGGCTTTCAAGCTAAATGTAGTTGAAGTAAGGTTACTTTAATAGTGCTTTTAGAAGGCCTGCCTAAACAAATGAAATAATTTTAAAAACTTGAGTCGAAGCAATGTCTTGTACCTTTCACGGTAATAGGCAAAAACATGTGTGAGCTGTTAAAGTTGTTTTTCCAGTACTGGCAAACAGGTATCAGTTACCTGTGGGTTTTTTTTGTTGTTGTTGTTTGTTTGTTTGTTTGTTTTAATCTCCAGTTCTCTACATCATTTTCTGCAACAACCATGTTTCGTTGACGTTCTCTTTGGCAGCAAAGCCATTCAATCATTTGGATTAAAGTGTTATTTGGAAAGTTAAATAAAATGGTAAGTGCCCTACACTCTCCAGCATTGTCGTTGCAGTTTAAAACTTGATCTCCTTCTCTCCTCCAGTATTTTCTGTGCTCTGCTCTTTTATTGTAGCTTCCTGAGTTTATGATGCCTTTTGCAATGGAGATGCCCATACTTCTAGAGATTTTTGAATTCCCAAGAGGCAAGATTTTGCCGTTTATTTTTAAACAAGCGGAGGGAACCAGTCTTAGATTTGCAGAGTGCTGTCCAAATTGTATATTGGTTGGTCCAGACTCGGACAGGGGACGTGCACAACCTGTGTGTGGCTCTTCTGCGTTACGTGTGTGGCTCATCCTGTTGGTCTTGAGCAGTTGTCTTCTATTCTAATTTAGCTGCAAGAAATTGAAAGCTTAAACTCGAGCTGACCTATAGACAGATCTGTGATTGCAGTTACTCAGTTTATTAGTATAACAGAAAAGGCTTTTTTCAAATAATCATTTTAGGCTACATTTTGAAATACTTCATTTGCAAGCAAATGGTGCTTTTTTGTCTTAGAATTTCAGAGTGTTTACTCAATAACAGTGTGGTTAAAATTAAAGATTTCAAGATTAAAGTTTTACCAGCTTGGCAGACTGCTTCAACATCCAACCACATCTTTGTTTTCCCACAGTACTGGTGTCAAAGTCTCCCATCCCAAACAGTGGCTTCATTCACAGTTGTGTCTTTACGGGTACGAGGCAGCCAGGAGCTGCACATGCTTTGCACCGTGTCTCTGCCATGCCCAGCCTGGCAGTGAGCGCTCACGTCATCCCGTCGGGTTTTCTTGAGCTAGTGCTAACTTTTGTTCCTAACACTAAAGAAGGACTTGCAAAGACTGTTTTGCATTGTTTTCTGTTTTTGCATGTATTTGATCTACACAAGTTTGATCAAAAAAAGGAGCCTTTCAGCATTGACAGGTATCCTTGAAACTGTAACT
The DNA here is from genome assembly GCA_013399715.1 of Alectura lathami. NCBI lineage: Eukaryota > Metazoa > Chordata > Aves > Galliformes > Megapodiidae > Alectura > Alectura lathami. The sequence continues at coordinate 78,629 of VXAV01006376.1, read as the reverse complement.
GTAATGTTAATGTAGCATTTAGAAGATGTTCTTCTAAAAAACGTTGACATGCACATGTATTTGCTTTCAAAGTCTTAAAAATTGCTAAAGTTTTATGTTTATATGTATTTTAGCAAAGTTTTATAAGATTAGTTTACTGAATTCCTCTGGCTGTTTATTCACAGATGATAGTTCAGGCAACAACCACAGCTTTGCCTGTTTACGTAAAAATATTTCAATGTCATAATTTTTTAAGAGACGTTTGTGTTATGTTCTCTGTATTCTTTGTCCTAGGTTGGGTAACTATTAAAAGCCTGCTAAGATTATTGAGAGGCTTACCGCACTGGGTTTATAGCCTGTCATACACAGATTATACCCCTTTTAATTTGTTGTCTGGCGTGCGTCCAGCTTCCGCTAAATGGTGTCTGCTTTACTTTAAAGGGAAACGTGCAGCTGTTTGCAGCCAGGGCGCTGTGAGTTCCTGTGACTACCAGCAGCGCCAGCTGGGTGGGGAGTACCTGGGCAGCATTCCGGTAAATGCCTCGGCTTCGTTCTCTGGCCTGGCAGCATGGGGAGGGGCTCTGCCTCAGCTTTTGTGATTCTTCATTTCTGTGAATGGTAAGCAGGGCTTTCTCCTCCTCCGCTTGGGCGAACCTGGCCAGAAAGCTAAACCTTGTATTTCGCTTTCCCTCATGAATGTGCAGTTCTCATCTTGAGCATGAGTTATTTCTGTCTGAAGCGGGTCAAGGAGTTGCACCTGGAAGACAGAAAGCTCAGAGCAGTGAGGTCAGCTATGACGAAGGCCCAGGAGTTTGGGCACCTGCTCCCACGCCCGCCTTCATGGCTGGCAGGTGCCAGGGGCAGCAGGGGCTCACGCTTAAGCCCATGTCTGTCTTCATGTCCTCTAAGGGATGTGTGCGGACATGGTGCCCCTCCTGCTCCTCTGCCCGTGTGTCTCCATGTGCGCTGGAACTGCTACAGATGGGTGCAGGGAGGTGCCTGGCCAAGCCCCAAGCTGTAAAACAAGGCATTCCTATAGAGGCAGACAAAGCAAACACCAAAGCTCTTTAACAAATGAAACAACCAAAACAAAATGCACATGCAGGAGTGCATCCTCCTTGTTTCCCACAGCAGCCAGACTGAAACAGTTGTCTTCCTGGAACAGGGAGAGCAAAAGGGATATACGTCCCCACCTTTTATTCACTTCACTGCTGTAGCTTCTCTCAAGCTATGTTCGTGCATGCTGAGTGACAGGAGCATGACAGGAGTCAGGATTCTTTCCACTCCCACCCAGTGGGGAAGGCTCCCATGCACTCTCCAGCTCAAGGCGGTGGTGTCGATGGGGCCAGCAAGGTACTCTGCTTTGTTTTGCGGAGGCACAGCGGTAAAAGCCCTATAAAGTGGCACTGCAGAGCCTTGCCTCCGTGTCTTTGGTGGAGAGGTGGGGGAGTTGTACTGACAGCGTTGGTGCTGGCAGCCTGGGCTCCTCGTAGCTCTACAAACTCTTTGCAAGGATGGACAGACAGCACTAGGTGCTATGCTTTGCATTTGGCTCTCCAGAATTTCCAGTCTGCCACAGACTTACATATGGGAAGCATCTATAAAATCAGAATTCATGCAGAAAATTTGAACACAGAGTAAAATTGTGTAAACACTTCATGCAAGCAAAACTCAGTGCAGATTCATCGTAGTTTCTATGCTCGTTTAGTTTCTTTCACAGTATGAGGGGTAGAGTGAAAAGCAATCTCAGAACAGACTCCCACCTCTTCCTCTTGGGGTTGATGAAGTCAGTTTTGCTATTGATTTCAAGGTAGTAATATCAGACTTTGTGCTGATGTTGTAGGAAATCAAGCTGAAAAATGTCCAAAAACAGTGTTGAATTGAGTCACTTTAAATGTATTTATTTTGAATCCCCACTTTGTGGCATTATTGCTGTAGTCTCATCCCGAGCTAGCGTTATTCATTAATACCAGCTTATCCCTGTGATCCTTCTTTCTCTTTGTCGTTCAGCTATACTGTATGCACACATTTGCAACCTTCTGTTTCTTGCTCAGTTAATACCATTTTTTAAATTGCACTTGCAGCTGGCATGTTTGAACCAGTTATGCAGTCAGACCAGGGAACCCCTGTTCTTGGCTTCTGTCTCTTCTGCCATGCCTACATTAGGAAGCTCTAGGGAGACAGAACCCTCTGGAAATAAAAACTGTCTGATTTTTGAAACGTTGGTGTGATTAACTGTAATGTAATTCACTCTATCTGAATGCTTAGTGGATAAACATTCTTTTGCTTACTTCAGGCAGTTTTGCATCTTACTAGGATGCAATTCATTGTGCTAAACAGTGCGAATGTGAAACTATCATTAGAAGAAATGCAGCCAGCCAAAATCAATTCTGCCTGCAGGTGCAATTAAGGGATTGGTAAGTCCACGATGTGAAGCAATTGAGTAGTGATCTGGCACTGAGACTGCTGCCTTGCACTTTACGTTTGAAAGATGTTTACAAAATACAGCAAACCTTTTGCTGTATTACAGAAGCTTTTCCTCTAATCCTCTTAGCTTCTGCCTGTTTGTCCGTTTTTATACAAGCACTAGCTTTAACAGGCTGAGGTTTCTGAGGTGGGAGTGGATGCAACTCTCCTACCAAATCAATGCCACACTGCATTAATTGGTCTCTGTTATATTGATGCACGGTAGCATTAACGTGAATATAGCAGTAGGGTAGCAAAGGCTTTATATTCCTCAGAATCACAAGCATTTTAGCCAAAGTACAAAAATACATGCTAGTACTAGAATCTAAACACCCTCTGGAACATGCCAGCTTCAACCAGGGGATTATGTTTACCCTGTGCAGAAGGGCGGCTGAAGGGCTGCCTAATACCTGTGTCATACTTAAGCTATACTTCAACTCCTAAACCCTCTACTTAAGTAATGAGAAGTCTGTGTGCTGGCACTCTGCAAAGGAGAGGTGTAGCACAACACTGAGTTTTTGGTAATACAGTATAAGAGAATTTCCACCATCCTTCTTATACTGGGGGAATGTCTGTATGTTGCTAAGCCAGTCTCAGTTGGAGGATTCACTAAATAAGAATTTCTAATTAAAAATATCCAAGCATTTCTTCAGTTTAGATTTTTGTACGAATGTTGTTATTGTAAAAGCTAAAAGCTGATGGTGAGACGATGTTGGAGGTTCAGAGAGGCTTGCACCGTGGTGCGTCATGGAAGTGTGTTTGCTTACTGTGCCTTGTTCTGAGGTGGAGCTGTAAAGTCTTGTGCTTGCTGGCAAGTGGAGAGCCTTCTCCTTGGCTCATTCAGTCCTTGCTGCATCTGCAGCATTATCAGTGAGATTGCCAATTAGTACCTCATGCACTGTCTGCTAGGAATGAGACAGCGCACATGGGAGAGTCATAACCTTCCGGGTAGTTGCGCCTTTGCACCTCTATAAAGCAGAATAGCATTTGCACTGATGGTACAGATAACACTGGCACCAGATCAACGGTTTCCACCTAACTTCTTTCCTCCACCTCTGCTCTCTTCTCTGCATTAAAGGGATAGATAGCCCCGTGTACTAGCGCCATTGCATTCTTTCTTGTTCAGCTTCTATGTCAGAACTTCACAATAAAACTACAGTTGGATGAATTGTCTCTGTATAATTTTTTTTAGAAAATCTCCTAATTGAATATGCATGAATGCTTTTTTTCATAGTTTTTATTCTTCGGATTATTGGCTTAACAGTTCTGGAGACTGTAAAGGAATAAAATGAATTGCTTGTCAAATTTTATTTTTGTACATTTATTTTTGATGAACATGCAAATTACAGAATGTATCTCTTCTGATGAGATTTGTTATAACTAGAAATGAGAATGTTTTATGAATATTCAGTGTTTTGTTTCAGTTGTTTGCCTTTGGGAACATTAGTGGCATTTGTACTCTGCATTTGAGTGCCTTGACTTCTAAACTGAGGGAGTGATGGCAGAAGAAATACTAAAATGTTGATTCATGGTGACATTGCTACTGTATGGCAGTCTCTGCTAATTGGTACCAGAAACACTATTTACTCTTGGCCAGCTCATGTGTCACACTCATGAAGGCAGAAGAAAAATAGCACCCTCTCTTACAATGTGAATTGGCAGTGATGCAAGGATCTGGAAGAAATAGTGCAGCAGAGTCAGGAATAAATGTCTGGTGAAAGAAACTGGAACTTCATGCCGTCCTGCCCTTTGAACTCATTCAGATGCTAAAGGTCTGGCTTGGAGGCTGAGTAGTAAGGGCTGTACCATACTGTAATTAATTTGTCAGACTTGGTTCACTACAAGCGTTTTCTTTTGCATGCTTATTTTCAAATTTAGAAATACAAGGATTTCTTGAACATGCTAGTTTGTTTCCTTGGCAATAGAAGGGCTTGCCAAAGGAGTGATAAGATGCATCTGCACTGCATTTGCAATAAATCTTGTTCTTAAATATTCTTACTGGTATTTTAATAATTTTTAATATAGTGTGGGTATAGATGTATGCTTCAATTGCTTCTTCACCTCGCTAGATGAAGAGATTCGGGGCCAAGACAAGTGTTCTTACTTTGTCCCAAAACAGGAGTGGTGTTGCAGTCAGCTAGCGCAGTTGAGGTTTACAGGTCAGCACCAGGCTGCTGTAGGCAGTAACCCGCTGGACCTAGATCTCTCGGCTGTCCAGGATGTGTGAAGGACGTCTGGCGGGAGAGGCTTTCTGAGGAACCCCGGGCTTTGTGGGAGGGTGGTGCAGCAGAGCTTGTCCCTGGGCTCTTTTCCATTCCATTGTTAAGCTGTGTGTGACAAAGTAGTGTTTTTACCTTCATTTCTTATACTCTCTTTCTAAAGTGTGGATTAGTAACCAAAAATAGACAGTAGAAGATTTGAACAATTGTAAAGTAAATGCTTGTTAGTAACTTGTAAAGTAAATGCTGTTAGTAACAAAACAGAGTTAGAAAAGGCACAGTCAGGGCAAAGGAAGGAGTTACGTATGAAACGTATCTGTGAAGTACATAAAACTTAAAAAGTCTCCTTGGGATTCATATGTAATCAGTAAGATGCTGGGAAGTCACCTCATTCGTTATTTATTCATCCCATTATACTGCCGCTTCCAATCTGCTGTGTTATAAAAAATAACCCATTACCCAGGAAGATTTAGCTCTAAAGTCTGCAAAACTCATCAAACAGAATTCATTGAAAATCATTTAGCAAGCCCTATTAATGTAAGAGAATAACAGGACAGTATTGGAATTTCCCATTTGTAATAGTCGTAATGAGAGAAAAAATAGCAAGAGGAAGGACAGAAAGAAAAATAAAATCGTGGAATTGCAATCAGTCATTATGTGCAAATGAAACATGAATATTCAGATGAACACCGGGATGTCTTTGTCAGCTGAAGGCTTCAGTGCACCGTGCTGTTTCACGTAGTTATGAAGGCCAAACTGAGACAGAGCAACCTGAATAGCTACGCGAGTTGTGAATTCCATGAAAGCAGTGTTTCAGTACCAGACCCGTTCCAAGGCTAAGCAGGATAAACCTCAGTTTGCCTTTAGGCAAAATATATGTCTAATGGTCAGATGCTTCCCAGAGCTACGTTCTGAAACTATAAATAGTGAGTTTAAAATAATAAGAAGAACAGAGTAATGTTCTTAAACTTCTTCTGTTTAAGTAATTCAGTATTTGCCATCGAGGGAACTGTTTGTTTTCTATAGGGGGGTGCCATGGGAAAATAACTCAAGTTCTTCCAGTATTGCTTTAGAGGTGTATTTGCCCACATCACTCCGAAGGCCGTAGTTTGTTGTGTGTGTAGAAAAGAAAGGAGTGACTGATGCCACCTCTGTTTCTCCTGACGCACACCGTGTGCCGACCCCGCATACCGTGTGGGGAGGGTTGCGGCCGCTGCAGGACGGGCTCCCTGAGGGCGCAGGCCCGGCCCACCCTGCCAGGCCCCACCCTGCGCCAGCGCCAGGCAGGTCAGTCTCCTTGGTTGTCACCGTGTGCTTGATCGAGGTGGCGAAAAAGGGTATGGTGGTGTGTAGGAAAGACTAGACTCCTTAGATCAGCGTGGCATTTTTTATAGCTTGTCAAGTATGTAAGTATTAATTTGGTTTCAAAGGACCTGGTGTTGTTCTCAAGTACACTAAAAACTGTGAGAAGAGTGTGGGGCGGGCCTGTGGTCCCAGTGGTTTTCCATGGGCTTTGGACCAACCCTAAATGAATGCAGCATGGGAAAGTTCATATTCTGCCACTGCAAGGTTTATTTTAGTTAAAGTTACAGCACAGAAGATGTTCCCTGAAGCAGGAGTTTGCTTTCATGGGGTGCGGTTGGAGTAGCTCACTCCGGAGCTGCAGGACATCCCGCTCTTTCTCTCTTTTTCAGCCTCTATTCTTGAACTGCCCTCGTCAGTTGTTGTGGGGCAGGCTGCATTTCAGCTGGTTTTGTTCTGTGAAATTATTCATTGAATTATTTGTGGTTCTGACTCTGTTTGCCTTGCAGAGATCTCATGTTTCAAAGTCTCTGAAAAAGAGGAATGTTGCTTGGCAATGAGCGGGAGTGCAATTAGCAGAGGGCTGGAGAGTATCTGTCAGGGTAGCATTAGAGTGGGTCAGCGATACACACTCTTGTGGAGGAAAGAGGCAGAGGCTTTGAAAAATACACTGCAATAAAAAACCACAGGAGAAGTCAGAGGGGTCCCAGTGACCCCTGTGCAGGAAGCAGCATTGCTGTTGACCCAGGCTCTGCTGGCTCATTAATAGAGTCAAACGAGAACTGGTACCTGCAGAACGATACTTTGGCAGAGCTTGTGTTTTGTAAGAAATGAACTGCTGGATTTTTTCCCTGATTCAATGTTTTCAGAAGGGAGAAAGTCCCTTCATAAAGTATGAGGAAAACTGACCCTTAGAAAAGAGCATCTTTTATATCCTCATCGATCTTCCTTATGGTAGCACACACAAGTAGCATAGGGTGTTTTCAAGCTGAGAGGCTGTTACTTATTGAAAATTTGACTCATTTTCAAGGAACAGAATTGTAGATAGCAGTAATGTGAAAACTTAGTATTTTCAGAGGATCTTAATCTGTATTGTCATATAATATTCATCTGCAACGACACAACATTAGCCTAATGATGATCAGGAATTTTAGGTTTGTTCTGTATTATTGTTCTGTAAGATTGGATCTGCATTAACTTTGGTTTTACTCATCAGCACCAGTGCTTATTTTTACCTCCTAATTATTCTGACCTATCTTAATTAAGAGTAACAGCATGAAGTTTTCACATAGGGCACGCATCTAATTTCCAACTGCAGTTATTTTGTATTTTTCTGCTGTGTGGACAAATAGTTATGTAAGTTACAAGAAAACTAATACATCAGCAATAAAACTAGTATAAAATGAATAAATAATAAATAGTATGGTATATAACCTCTCTAATTTTAGGAAATTACTTAGTAAAAGCAGATAATTTGAAAGAAATCACACTTTAAAGTGAGCCTCAAGTAGCAATAAGATGGGATTAAAATCCAGTTTGAACATAGAAAATTTGAGACTACAGAGAAACAGAAATCTGCAAATGTGGCTATCTGTTTAATTTAAAGGTGCCAAGAAGGCCACAGTTTTATACTAATGTGTCAGATGTGAGCTAGGTAGAGATGTGATTGTGTTCTGTCAGAGAATAAGGTGGGGCTCCGAAAACAGTTGATACCTTTCACACAAAATGATCATAGAAATAAGAACTATTTCTAGAAAAAGTAAGAGTTCTTGGTATTCATACCTGAAAAGGAAGGAGTATGTTGCAGGTATGGTTAGATTATTTTTTTAGTAGTGTAATTTTATGAATTACAGTACAAATGGAAAATATTGACTTTGTGGCATAGCAGGTGTTAATATATTTGTATTCAAATCTGTAATTCTATGAAGTCATTTTGACATTTTTGAGTATATAATTTAGCAGCTACTGCTGATTTTAGGTCACTGCCTGTATTGAGAAAAGGTTGACGTGCAATGGATTTCACCTGAAATTACAGCCAAACATAATCTTTTTAAAGAATATAGTGATTAAAATGTTGTACAGTACATGAAGAGGAATTAGAACGCAGATTTGCTGGGCACGAGAGTTGTTTGTGCAGAGGTGCAGAGCCAGGGCAGCTAGCTGTTCCTCTGCTGTCAGGACAGGCACCCGTGGCAGCCCTGCTCCTCTCCTCTGGGTGCTGGGCTGAATTCCTGGCAGCTGTGCCTTCAGCGGGGCCAGAGACGCATCTTGTGTGTGCTTCTGATCCTCTGCCCAAGTGGAGTTTCTTTTCTGGAGCTTGAGTGCACACGTATCGTGGACATACCCTGTCTTCTCTGGTAGGCAAATATTGATGGATATTACAGAAGAAGAGAAGCCATTAGTTCCCAGGAAGCAGGATTCCCACCTCCTGGATTAGCCGCTCTAAGAGCATTACGTTAGACAAGTCATACCATTAGTAAAACTGAGGACGTTTTATATATTAAAGATACAGTATGAAAATGGTGTTAAGGCCAGTTTTAAATAACCTGACTTAGGCCACTGAAGAACTTGAAGACAAGACCAGGCAGCTTGAACTACTTAAATACACAAGACTGCTGGGAACAGATGTCTGAAATAGTAAGCCTGCTCGAAAGTTGGTTAAAGCCAAAAGGTTGCCAAAATGCAACAGGACTGCTCAGAGAATCTACTTGCTCTAACAGAAAAGCTAATGAATGTTTTGCGTTGTTGTTCACAATAAAGGGAAGTCCCCAGATTAAAATGTTTCCTTATGAAGACTAAGCAATGAAATATCTCAGTTTGGTAGAAGAAATTGAATACAGTTAAAAAAATTAATGCTAATAAACAACTAGGAATAAATTAGATTTACCCATGAACTGCAAATGAATTCCAATATGAAATTACCAGACTATTAACCACGGAGTGAAATGTACTGCTTTGCCTCAGTAGCAGAGGACAAGACGGCAGCAAGATAATACCAGTCTAAAAGAACAACAGTCCAGTGGAATACAGAAAACCACAGATTACTGGTTTATGTACTGGGCAGGTTTGTAGCAAGAGCTCTATAATAAAGATTGTTTGGAACATGTACAGACTGGGTAATCAACTTTTAGGGAGGTCTCGTGCCTCAGAAATTCATTATAGTACCACAGAGGCTTTAGCAGGATTCTAGATAAGCGAGATCTGGCTGATACTGTGCTATTTTTCAGAAAGACTTTCACTACATCTTCACTAGGATGAAGAAAATTAAATTAGCAGTGGACAAAATGAAAGGTCATTTCCTGGCATAACAGCAGGTTAAAAGAGAAGGGCTAGAGCAGGCTGTCGCTTGTTGTAATGATGGAGGGTTACTACTGGAGTGTCACAGTGACTGAGGTGTTTCACTCTGTCTGAGCACAGGGTGAGCAAAGCTCAGTCACAGCATTGATGGAGATGATCAGTGTAGGAGAAGTCAAATCTCACTGAAGAGTTGCAGAAGAGTATGTCAATGAAATCATCTGTCTGTACTGGAGCATTAAGTGTCATGTCAACAAATGCAACCTAATGCAGCTGGTGTGTTGGAAAGAGCTCAGTTTGCACTGCTGGGCTCATATCTAACTGCTAATGCTTACAGAAGTGATTTGAAGTTATGCTGGAGCTCGGTGAAAGTGTACGCACAGGAATTAGCAGTGGTCAGGAAGGCGAAAAACATTAGGAAGTGCTGCAGATGTAAACCTGGCTCAGATGAAACCCAATCATGAACAGATGAGTAGTACTGCCTGAAAGTGTTTGACAGACTTTCATCCTCCTGTAAATGGTATAAATGGTATAAATATCAGAATGTGAAAACTTAAAAATGCTCAGGTGAGAGCTTTGCAGTGTAAGAGCTGTTCACTGCCCTGCTGTACATTGATGCATCCTTCTTGGAAGGACTGGAGTGCATTTGCTGGGTTATTTTCCATGCCTGCATCCCCTCCCAGCTGAAGTGGCTGAACCTTTTGATTTAGCCATAGGGAATGCAGTAAAGAGATCAGAGAGAACAAGCAGGTGTGGCCTCTCCCTGTTGATCACAGAATCACAGAATGGCTTGGGTTGGAAGGGACTTGGAAATTCCAGTTCCAACCCCCTGCCATGGGCTGGCTGCCACCCACTGGATCAGGCTGCCCAGGTCCCATCCCGCCTGACCTTGAGCACCTCCAGGGATGGGGCATCCACAGCTTCTCTGGGCAGCCTGTGCCAGTGCCTCACCACCCTCTGAGTGAAGAATTTCCCACTGAGATGATCCATCACTGCCACCAAAACAATTTCAGTTCCGTGTTTGGGCCTAGAACAGCTTAAAAGTGAAGTCTGGCTGGTTCCTGCTCATACTGGGACAAAACCACAGCCAAGTCACAGCCTGACGACTGCTGTGTGATTTGTCCATGTGTGTAAATGCACGTGTCCCGTGGGACAGTCCCGACTGCTGCACAGCGTGGGGGTAGCATCAGCCAGGTGCTGCTCCCCACGGACAGGCTGTGGGGGAGGAGCGCTGCTGACTGGATGCCAGCTGAGATGTGGTGGCATTGCTCCCAGACAGTGCCACGGTGGCTTTTCACTAGGCATGGTCTTCAGGGCTGTGCCAACAGCCAGGAGACTTGCTAGTGAGTGCTCGCTGGCTAAAAGAAGGCAATCTGGAGATAAGACTGTCCAGCTTTGTATCCACAAATTCGGTGGTTTGATTGTGCATGGCAGCAGTGTCTCCTGGCGCTCCGTCGTGTGTAAGTTGTCTCTGTGGGACTGATATTCTGGGGCTCAGATACTTTCAGGATTTCAGAAACCAAAATTTGCTGCGCAGTTCTTTTTGCCAGAGTTTCAGACAGTGTAGAACAGATCTTTCTCCTGCAGAGCTTTCTGAGGGAAAGTCCAGCCTTGATTTTAGTGTTAGACTCAGTTCCTTTCAGTACTGCAACTGATTCCCACCTGTGTCTCATCCCTGCCATTGCTTCTTGGGAAGATTTGTCTCCTTGGTGCTTCCCTTCGGAAGCGTGTGTAAGGGAGCAGGAAGCCAGGAAGGCTGAGGAAGCCGTGGTGGCTCCTGCTCAGTGATTGGCTCCTTTGTGCTGTACCAAAGGGACCATGTCACACAGGAAAACCTTCTTTCAATAAAGTAGAAAGTCACCTGTCTGGGACATTGTCAGAGCTTCCTCTCCTCTTTGGAGCTATGATTTAGCAAGACTTGCAGGCAGTAGATAATGAATGGTCAAACTGT
>VXAV01006376.1:19021-67391 GCA_013399715.1 Alectura lathami | reverse complement strand
TTTTTTCTTTTTTAAGCACAGCAAGAGAGATTGTCCTCGGTGCTTCATCTGCCTCCTGCCTTCGCAGCATGCAGCGTAGGAACGCCCCTCCAATCTGCTTGTGCTTGGAGTGCAGCGTAGCGGTGCTGTATCCATAAACACATCTGATTTCTCTTATGATGGCACTTGCTCTTCCCCACTTCTGTCCCCACAAGAGAATTTCCTGTCCTTAGTGGAGGAAGCCCAGCTGCCCAGTTTAGTGTATTCAGAACAAAATAGCAGCTGATAGTAAAGCAACTCTAAAATAGTTTGCAGCAACCCTGGAAACATACCTGTTCTCACAGGTAGGGAGGTGCAGCTGCATGCTTTTGAAAACTTACAGACCACAGAAAGGATTGGGGGTCTCATCACAGCTTGTAATGTTTCTCTGAACGTCCCGTGTCCAAATGATGTAATTAATGTTTATATTCTTGCTAACAGTTAAAGCAGAACTTCTGTGCGTTCCCTGAAGTGAGACAGTCTGAAATTCCAGCTGTAACTATAACTGATAGTAATAATGCTGTGATACAAAATGTTTATGATTTCTATCCATGTGTACGTTGAATACAAGCTCTGGATTTTCATCTTTTCCCACAGTTAATGGGGTGTGTGTGACAGAACCAGCAAAAGGAAATTGTTTTTGCTGTTGTTGTAATAAAGGTTGTCAGGACGTGTCTGTAGTGTTAGGCTGATTAGTTCCCTTCAGTATTTATGCCTTCCCGCTTTCTCCCAGTTTCAGTGCAGGGCAAACAAGTTTATTCACTTGCAGTAGAGAATGAGTGTAGGAAGGAGCAGAGTTTGTGTTCTCCGAAAATGGGCGCTCTCTGTGCCAAGTTTCATTCCCTCCACATGAGAGTCTGCCACTATCTCTGCAGGACTTACGTCCTTATGTACTCTCCCACCAAATGCACAGTGCACCCTGGGGAAGTGTTACAAAAAGACAAACTATACAGTATTCTTGTAATTACAAACCTTCCTGCGCTGGATGTTTGCACAATACTGTATGGCCAAAAGAAGACCTGATATGGAGGGAGGTGAGCTAATTGTTTGCTGCTGCTGGCTGCAAGGAAGATGTGGAACATAGGTGTTCCGAATTTTGAACTTCCAAAAATGGAACACAAGAGGGTTAATTATAATAATTATCATCTCCCAGAGCTTTGTCGTTATTTAGGTTCTAGAAGATTTGCTGATGACCCTTTCTGTTTCACATTAGTGAAGACAGAAGTGTGTTCTATGAACAGCAGTGTCTGGCAGAGCCAGCCAGTTCTTCAGGGTCTGGTTGTCTTCACAAACACATTTAGCTGTGGTATCACTAGGGTTGTCACACTGTTGGAGAGTTGTTGTTGGAGAGTTTTGATTCCTGTGCTTTGGAGTGGTTTTGTAAATCCTTGTAAATGTCAAAGGTTCTAAGTACTCTGAAGGGCATAAGCACAGATGAAGATGACATGTTGAATATTCCTGAAAAAGAGCTTTCATTAAGTGACAGGTCAGTAGTGGGTACTTAAACAGCATGAGGGCAAACTCCATTAAATCAAAGGAACGGGAGATAGCCTTTAAATCTGCAGCCCTGTGCACGCTGTAGGAAACGCAGCGGTGACTGACTTGGTGAAGTAGGCCTGCTTAAGATAATTATACTTTGAGGGTGAAATAATTTAACTTTTTTATTTTTAGCAAAGTAAAATCTTGAGTGACAATTCTCATGTCTCTACTGAACAAGCAGTTCATTACTATGGTGGGCAGACTGTTTCAGAAAGATGAAAAATCTCCAACCGTAAATTTTATTTTCTTAATTGTAACACCTGGAGATTCGTTGAACAGAATCAGTCAACTGCTACATGTGATCGTGCAAAATGAGGTAAATGACATGAAAGACTTGCCTCCTCCTTCCTCTAAAAACACATGTCGAGGGCAGTGTGTGAGATCATACCAATCTCTAACATTCTGTGATTCTGTGATTCTGTTACAAAATATGGTGAGTAGTGCCAGGTAGGAAACACAAACTATTTCACCCTGATGCTATCAGTAATCCTACAGTCTCAGTTAGGTAAGAGCGGCATGATGTCTTTGAAGAAGGTGGTGACAGTATTCACCACCAACACTATCTTTAATTCCCTTCTCATGTGCAAATACAAGTATTCCACAGTAGTAAGCAGGGTCCAAGAAGTCATGGTTTTTGTCTAATCTGGTTCAAGAAGGATCATCCCAAACAAGGAGGCAACATATGAGCTGAGGCTTTAAAAGTAAATTTTTTTAAGCATATCCATCATTTGCAACAAATCCAAAGCTGCTGCCAGGATATGCTAATGCCAGCCATTGAACAAGAGGAAACAAATGGGGTCAGTTAACATGATGAAAACAAATCCAGAAATTAATGTATTAATTTTGTGATAAATTTTTCCCCATACATCACCCTCACCTAACCTTTGTGTTCTGCAAGCAGTGCTTGCCTGTCCCTCATCAGCTGGTGGCTGCGTCTCCATTTGCCTTGGTAACATCTGTCTCTGCTCCACAGCTGACACACAGTGTCTCTCATCCCGTTGATAAATCGGGCAATCCCGGCTAAGCTCACAGCAGCAGTTTCCAAGCTGTCCTTGCTTTTGTGGCTCTGCTGCGTTTCGGACCTGGGGGCTTTGTGGGTGAGGCTGACTGCAGGAGCAGCAGCTTTGCGGCACTGGGGGCCTTCGCAATGCCCCGGCTGTGCCTGCAGTTACTTTGTGCACTAACAGGAGAGGGTGGAGGTGGCTGGGTGCGTTTGAAGTGGCTGGTTGGTCCCCTGTTACGTGGCCAGAACCTGCCCATAGACTTTGCATGTTATTTTACAGCAAATTGTTCTATTTCCCTATGCTTGTTTCTGCAGCAGTGTCTTTTCTCCCGTCTCATACATGCTAACACAGCGTAACATGTGCGCCAGCACTGCACAGTGTTTGGTTTGTGACCTATTTTCCTTATCTTCTGGATATTCTAAGGATCATTATTTAGGTAAAACAAGTTTTCTTGCATCAGTACTCCTAGAAATCAATGCAAGAGATGTTTGCAAGTTCATGTAAAATGTTTGTCATCTCAGTCCTCTTGAAAGAGGCAATTTTTTATTGCTTCCCATTGAGGTAAAATACAGGAATTAAAATTTCCATAGAGTGCAAATATCTTTTCTGTTTCGATAATATCAAATTCTATTTCAAAGCTGGGAGGTGATTTGCAGCAGCTTTGTGGGAGGCATAACACGGTTACTATACTTACGGCAGTGCAAAACAGTGTTTTGTATTGCAATATTAGTATATTTACTATTTAAAAGAACTTAACCTGTAGAAAGTTGTTAAAACAGCTTTTCAGTGGAGATTTTATTGTGAGCGAGGGTTGTATCAGCACTTACATGGCAGTTGCTTCCTCCATTTCCCACCTTGGCACTCCTGTTAGTTTGTAGGTGATGGAGGGTTCTGCCAAGCAAGCCTGGGAAGGATTTACCTTCTCTGGGACAGTGTCCTCCAGGCATAAATTGCAAGCATTGCCATGCCAAGAGATAATTTAAAACTCAAAGTACCCTGAAGCTAGTAGACTTTGCTGTGAGGTGGAAGGACTCGTTACTGGAAGAGGCATTTTTCAGACTCCACAATGAATGTGAATCATCACTGTTTCCTCTTTTCCTTTGGCTTCTCACAGAAAATCAGATTAGATGGAAAGCAGGATTTTCTTTTTCACTGTTGTTTTCACTAAGCATGAAGTCCATCTGGATGCAGAAACAGAGTCAGATAGTCACTGACTTACCTGCACTTTACTTGAACAAAAAACCACAGATTATAAACCTGAACTTTGAATGAACAGGAGAAATTTGCCTTTAAAAATCCTTTTCAAATTCTGCAACATCATAGGACAAAAGCAAAGGCTGTTTTCATAAGTTGGCACTCTTTCTGAAATTCTTGAGTGATCTTTGATGTTTCCACAGGTTTTCAATACATACTCCAATGAAGACTATGACAGGAGGAATGATGAAGTTGACCCAGTGGCTGCATCAGCTGAATATGAACTCGAGAAGCGCGTGGAAAAGCTGGAGCTTTTCCCAGTTGAACTCGAAAAAGGTATGCATTCTGCGTGCCCCTTCCAGCTCATGTGGAATTGATCTGCATTTCTGAGGAAGGCCACGCATGCTTACATAGCCAGCCTTGGGTTTCCATGAGTCCGTTGTAATTGCCTTGGCTTTTTGGATTTGAAGAACTGTTCAATAAAGAATTAAAGGAGCAGTTCAGAAGCATGCATTTCTTTATTTTCCTAAGAGAATTGTTTTGTGTCACTCCACTAACATATGATTTTACACTGTGGTTTATGCGATGTTTTCATTCTCCACTAGAAGAATGAAAATTTTGATTATTGTTCTAAACTCCTCACAGGACTTTTAAAAGGAATCAAAAGGAATTAACATTGTTTAACTAGGAAACCAAGAGTGAACAAAGCATAAATATTTACCTACCAAATACCTATATAAAACAAATGTAAGAAGTTTCTGCTTTCACTTGCTTTCTTCACAGATGAAGATGGACTTGGCATAAGCATTATTGGGATGGGAGTCGGAGCAGATGCAGGCCTGGAAAAACTGGGAATATTTGTCAAAACAGTAACAGAAGGTGGGGCAGCAGAAAGAGATGGCAGGTAAAGTAGACTCAATATTTGGAAACTTTCCCAACGATAATTACCATGAATTATGATTTTGTTAGGAAAGAGTTGTTAGCTAAATGTATATCATGATAACTGAAAGCTGTAAAATTCTGAGACCCTGTTGGTAAGGTTCAGATACCTGAAGTGGTATATGAAAGGACACTAATTTGGTGCAAAGGTTAAGCTGTTAAGGGGGAATGGATTTGCCAAGGATGCCTGTTTGTGACTACCTGAAAACCAAGGTGCTTTAGTGTGGGTAAAGCTGGAGAGCCTAGACTGCACATTTTTTTGGAAGGTAGAAAAGTTTCGAAAGGTTTTGAGCTCCCACAAAGATGCTTCTTTTGGCTTCAAAACATCTTTAATCTGTTAGTACTTATGAAAAATAATTCTGCTCAACATACAATTAGGAAAATAGTTTGGTGTTTCTGAGCTATTAACTTGTATTAAACACGCTTCCTTTCAAGTTTGCTAACACAGTGTCACTTTGTATTTCTAACTGCAGCACTGAAATTGCATTACTCAATTGCAATAGGAAACTGCAACATAAATCTTGCCCATTAAAGGAATGCGTTGAGTTTTACAACGATTGTGTAAACCTGTCTGCTTCTAAAATTGTTTATTTGATATGTGCAGATAATTCCCTTTGAACATACAGTATTTCCTATCATGTGGGGTAGAGTTGTCTGTATTACACCGTACCTGCCACAATCAGGCCATAGTTTCTCATTGGAAGCAGAATAGAAAAGCACTTTACAATGCAATCATTTAATAACAAAAAGGATTCTTGAACATCTTCCAGCAAACATAACTCATTGTTTTATCTCTTAGCAAATTTGCATACAATTAAAATATTACGTATCAGATATACTAGTAATTAAGACTACTTATATGCGTTCTCCTCTTACATAATTACTGACTAATATGATGGTTAGCAATAGTATAGTAATAGGGGTTGTGAGTAATACCAACCACAACTTGAGTAAACAGAGTAAGAATAAACCCTAAAAAGTCTATGCCGTCTTCTAAGAAGTGTGTAGCAGTAACACATTTCTTAGTGATGAGCACCTGCAACTTCTCATCCTGTGCAGAGACTGTGGAGGCAGTGTGTATTACTCGTACTGCATGCTTACAATGCCAGGCAAAGGTTGCTTCGCTGCGGAAACCCTACACAAATGAAATCAGAAGACTCTACCTGTCAGGAGTTCACAGAGTTTAATAACGTTGCTCTGAAACTATTCAAGTGTAGCCTCTTCCAGACTGGACTTGGAGGTGTCTTTACAGATTTTGGCAATAAGACCCCAGCTTGAAGGCCAAGTAGTGATTTATCGCAGGCTTAAAAATTAGGAAGGGAAGTAGAGAAGCTGACACCTCAAGATGTTGTGAATTCATTCATTACTTTAAGTTTAAGTGAACATTTTTCTGAAAAGTATGCTTGAGCTCAGCCAAAAGGCATTAAGCTCACGATTGGCATTCTCTGAATTTCGCTGGTTGAAAATCTCACACCTGGTCTATAATGATTGGTATTTTCTGTTCATCTCATTATTCCCATGTCTGAGTGGGCTGCAGAAGTTAATGTTCAATTACAAGTCTCTTCTTTCATTTCCCTAGATGGCATCTGAAAGGCGCTTGTCATCTGAGAAGAAATAATATGTTTCTGTGGCTATTCCAATACTTGTGTTGGTTTTCAACTGGCTGCATGTTCAGTCAGCTGAGAAATAGCCCTCTCATTTTCTCTTTGAGAGCCTGACTGATCATTCACTTGGGACAGGGATATGTAATCCTCTCGGTCAGGAGCAACCAGTTCTGTAATAAAGTGCATCAGCTGTAAAGGGTCCTGTTAACTTCATCCTCATGAAAGGGCTAGTTAATCAGTAATGCTGGTAGCACATCTAAGCCTCTGAACAGAGAAAAACCGGATTTCAGCAGCTGGATCAGATATTCTGCATAACTGTAGAGCAATCTTCAAGCATGCGCTCTGAAGCTGTAATTTCAAACATTGCAATAACTGTAGGATAATTCCTGTCGGTTATCGAAAGACCCATCAAATCATGATCTAGAGTACTTGGGGACCCAGAATCTGTACAAAAGGGTTTCTTGGTGCTTGAGCACCAATACCTTGATTCAAGTTGATACAAACAGGTAGCATTTTGTTGTCATATTAAAAGGCATTGTGTGGCAGTGGTTAGCCAAGGAAGGGTGCTTTGAGATAAATCCAAATGGAAGCATGCTGGTAAGTAATAAGAGATTATTAATAGTGTGTAAAATATAAAATCGGTCATTAGACTGAACAAAAAGTAAAATGTTTCCTTGGCTCATGTGGTAGCTTTTTCTTTCCAATGATTATGGTGATGAGTCATTTCAAAGTATTTTGAGAACATCAAGAACAACTGTTTTGAAACATTACACAGTTACTAACTTGAAAAATACTCTACAGTTTGTCTCTGTGCAGGTTATATTTTTCAGTTTGTCACACAGAGCAATAAGAATGCAAATATTTATTTGGCTTCCTTTGGTTCACTTCTATAGTTGCTACTTCAAGGAAGTGCTGCTTCACATAGGCAGTTTTAAGTCACAGCCATTAGAAAATAATTGTCAGAAGAATTACCAGTTTCCTTAATGATAAAAGCAGTTAAACTTTATAATTTAGGCTTTGCCGACATGAGTCTAATTCTTCTCTCATGCTGGAAATTAGATTTGCGAGTCAGGAAGCCTAGAGCTCCAGGTGGAGGGGGCAATGAGGGGACTTTCCAATAAAAAAAGGGAAGGCTGCCCAGAGAATGGGGCTGTGGTCTAGAGGGAATCTGGGCTTGCCTGGCACTCAGCGTGCTCTGGGGGTTAGGGCTGGGGTGCAGGTGCAGGAGAAGTCTGGAGCTGCAGTGGGGGGTGGGACTGGAGTGGGCTTCCTCAAGGAAGAGCGAAACTGCTGGGAGAGCATGGCTGTTTTAGTCTGGGCAGTGATGAGTGTACACAGCAACAGACCGGGAACTTCTCTTTGAATTACATCTGGTTATGTTATTAGAGTAATAATTGTGTTAATTGCATGTTGTGTGATATATGTGGATGTTTGTGTATAATTAAAACATGTGTATGTATTGGAAGAGAGATTTGGAAAACAGTAGTCATAAAAGCTGGAATTGAATATAGGAGCTGTACAGACAGGAAAGAAGGAGATACAAAATACACCTGAAGGACAAATGGAATCATATTCAGCTGCAGTTGATCAACGAAACTGCAGATGACAGTTCTGTAAAATGACATTTCATCACCTGAAATACCGTGCTGTGTATTTGTATGAACGCTACTAGTGCTCTGCATGCTGGAGCTGAACTGCCTTTACAAAGAACCTATTCATTCCACCAGTTAGTTTTCAGCCAAGAGAGTGACAGCTTTGCCCTCAGTGGGCACCAAGTTCTTAAACTTCCTTTCCTGGAACACTTGCAGCCATCTGATGCATAAATGCAACTCATTATGCTAAAACACAATAAAAATACTGATTTTTACAGTATCCAAATACAATAGATATTAACATGATAGGTGCATTTATTAAATGCTTTGGTTAAAATCAACATAAAATTTGGAGATTAAAATGCTTGACATGATTTTCAAGATAGGAGTGTGTAAGGTGTTCCAAAGATCATTTTTTTCAGGATTTCTTGTGTACAGAAAGGAGATCCTGCTCAGAACACAGTGACATTCTGTGTCGTGAAGCTGGCAAAAAAGAAGTCTTGTAGTTCTTACTCATCAGCAGAGCCCCAAGAACTGAAGATATTGTTTGAACACATGGAGAGCTGCAAAGCGTTGTCTCAGACTTGACAGTGAAGTTCCCAAGTCAGGCTGCTTCAGCCTCTTTCAAAGCCTCTGATGTGAAAGTTTGTCTTTGGAAAGAAATCTTACCACTGAAATATCCTAAGATATTAAATACTTTAATCTGTTTATTTTCATGTAACTTACATGCCAGTTCTAGGGACTTCATAGTAGTGCTTGTTTCATATAGAAGTAGCTTTTTTTCATTCCTCTTAACTTTTCTGCATCAAACAGTATATCAACTGTAAGTCAGCATTTGGTTTCAAACAGATAGTCCTTGTTAAAACAGTCCAAGACCTTGTTGTATTGTGCCTCACGTTTGCTCTTACATTGGGAATTCATCTTTTTGGAGCAAGATAGATGAAATATTTTAAGAGAGTAGGTCACAATTAGATCTGATGCACAAGTTTTTTTCTCTACAGATGAGCAGGTTGTTTTTGTTAAATACCACATTTTTTTCCAGTTGCGTGGAATACCAGAGCTATGTCTTAATGCTGTTTTCCAAGGCTGGCTTTGGAAAGAATGATACAAGAACTGTTCAATTACCTCATTTAATTTAAGTCATACGACAAAGGCAAGAATTTGTATTGCTGTACTTATATAGAAGGAAAGTGACGGGATGATTGAAGCAGTTAATTGTAATGGTAGCTTTGAACCTGGATTTATGAGATGTGCAAGGACAGACAGATACATTTTTCATTGCTTCCTTGCTCATGTTTTCTAGTACTTGCCAATGTGTTCAATGGTACAGTCCCAGTTCAGGGAAGAAAGTCCTTTGGATTGTGTGATTATTTACCTGAGTCAGTTTATGACTTTATATTTAAAGGCTTTGTTTAAAATCAAGCGGAAAAACATCTCTGTGTGCTAAGTTTTGCTGAAAATTCTCCAAGAGCTCCATAACTTACTTATATTTTTATGTTTTTTCCCTGAAAGGATCCAAGTGAATGACCAAATTGTGGAAGTTGATGGCATCAGTCTGGTTGGCGTTACACAAAATTTCGCTGCAACTGTTCTTAGAAACACCAAGGGAAAAGTCAGGTGAGTATTTTAGAAGTGAAAAATGGTGACTGAATGCTTGAGATTACCTGACTTCTCAGAGAAGAGTCAGTCTGTCTAGGTACAAGCAGAAATTCTTGGCCTCTTTGTCCCTTCTCTGCTGGCCGTGCCACTGCCCCAGGACAAGAGGAGCAAGGTACTGAGCACTCCTTTGCTCCCAGGTGCAAGCTTGGCGGGGAGGAGAGGAGGGCACTGGGGGCAGTGGTGTGGAGAGCTGCTGATTTGAGGAGATAACAGCCCTGTATCAATTCATTGTGTTCCCCCAGTCCCTACACCATCTCTGAGTTTCTGTCTGTCTGCTCCTCTGCTGTGGTTAACTGAAAGGCATCACTTCAGGTACCTGTAAAATACTGAATAGGCCAGAAAAGGAGTGTAAATACAAGGCTATAAAATGTTTGAAGAAGAACATTGTTTCCTGAGAAGTGGATTATTTTGCTGTTTAAAAACATATTCTGTCCCACAGTTTTTTCTGCTTAATAGCTTGTTAATTTTAGCAAACATATAACTCTACAAAATAATTTCAGAAATGTCTTTGGCATATTGCAAAGTGGCAGCCATTCTGTTGCCACCCTTTGGTTCTCCCTCGAAGTCCTCTGTAGTGAATACAGCTGAATTCTTCAGTTAATGAGTTTGGGGCTGACTTCCTTTGAACCATGACTAAACTACTGGATGTAATACATGCAGCCCCCCCAGCTGGTGGTGTTACATGCTGATGTGCAGGTTCCACAGAAATTCCATAGTTGTTCCTGTACAACATTAGGAAATAATACTGGAATGTGAATTCTGCAAAGAATCGTGGGAGTGGTTGATCAAGGTTGATCAATAACTTGAAAGAAGTTATTTAGGAAAAAAACATTCAAAATTATATTGTAATTACAGGTGAATTTTTTTTTTTGTGTAACATTTACAGCTGTAGCTACATCAGCCTTATTTCTGCACAGAATGAACACATGCTGTGAGTTTTCTACTGAGTTGACTATAAAAATGAGAATGAACTTTATTAAGTTTCTGCAGAGTTGGGACCTCTAAACACAAAATCCTGATGACAAAGAATAATGTCTTCCCATGTTTCAGCACACAAAGCAAATGTTATGTGTATTTTGTGTTTGACGTTTTAACTTGGGAAAAAAAAAAAAAAAAAAGAAAAAAAAAGAAGAAGGAAAGTGCTGACACAATCAGCTTAGTCTGTGTAATCATTATTGACTAAGTTACAGAACAGAATGCTTTCTGCTATGGAAAAATAATGGATTGGAGGAAAGAAGAAATGTAAAATGATTTTCACAAGAATCCTCCCAGAATCTTCTTGTGGGATGTAAATTACAGCCAAATTGGTTGCAATCTCTGAACTTTTGTCATAAAATAACATCCTGAAAAGTGTTTCTACATTGTTGTTGAGCTCATGTTGTCAAGTGTACTGGGTATCCTGTGTGCAAGGATCACTGCCTTCTGACAGGGCCCATTTATCAGGGGGGAATGTGTGAGCTTCTACATCTTTCCTTGTAAGTAAGCTTAAGACAGTGAGCTTTCACGGGAAAAATGACCACATGAGTTAGTACCAGAGCTAGATTAAAAACAACAACAACAACAAAAAAAAACCTGAATTTTAAGTTAAAAGTAAAAATAATGTATAAATTATTATACAAAATAGAATTAAAATAAGAGTAATACTTAAACTATTAAATATTATTAAATAAAATAGATGTAATAAGGATCTATATGCATACTGACATACTGTGTGGTAGAATTTGGGGCAGCTTTCTCTTTTTGTTTCATTTAAAACTTCATGGGGAAAACAAGAAAAAAAAGATTACTCTTCAGTTTTACATAGTTTTACTGCATGATTTTGTCCTGATTTGCGAGAAACAGGGAGTGAGCCCTGATGCTACTGCTCCGCATTGTGTGGCATCAGCGTCCTGCCCAGGCTCTGGTCAGGTGCTGAGTGATGCTCTGCTGACACTGAGGGACCGTGGTGAGTTTTAGCTACTCAGAATCAGAAATGGTTCCAGAAAGCTTTCATTTTCAGAGACAGAGATTTCAGGATGGTTGGATGGTTTTGCCCTTACTGTAAACGCAAACATTTGCTTGTTAAGTAAGCTAGAGCTAATATTAATGAATTTAGATAGGAAAGAAAATTACTTTCCCAGGTACACCTGTGGTAAAGATGGGATGGAGAAATCCTGTGTCTCCACTCTGTGAGCCAGAACCTTGGTAGCAATATGAGAGGATCTTTTGGGCAGAATCCCTCACACGCCCCCCAGCCTCTAGTTCCCGCGTGCTGGAAGTGTGAAGAGCAGTGCTAGTGACCGTGGAGTGCAGTCATTGCCTTGGCAGCTGCCATTAATGATCCATGTCACTGGGGAGGCAGTAGTGGAAGAGGTTGTTTGCTGAGCTGTCTTTGAGAAGAGCAATACCCTGCTGTGTGAATACCTGCTGCCTTTCGTGCTGCCACCCACCTGAACTACGAGTGTGTGGGTGATGTGCGGTCACACACCCAGCCTAATTCGAGACAAGGTGACTTCACAGATCTGCCTTTCAGGAGAAATCACACACATACCTACTTGCATGTGCTCTTTAGCAACGTCAGTTTAATGAGTTTTATAGCATTGCACAGTTATCTTAGAGAATACTGCATGAACTGTGTATGTCTTTCTTCTGCCTGGTGTCCTTACACAGTGCATTTCACCGGCGTCACCTTCCGCTTGCAACCCACAGCGCTGCATGTGCGCAGTCGGGTGCTCCTGAATCCAGTCAAAGCACACGCTAGTTTTTGTAGCGAGGTTTGTTAAATGTGATCAGTTACAAGGAAAGGACGTTCGCAAACAGAATGACACTGAAGCTAGTTGTTAATTCTCTGTGATAAATGCAGTCAGTATCTCTTCAGGAAGCTTGCGTAATACCGACACTTAGTGATTATTCTTCTCCTTTGATCCTTCAGAACATTTTGAATGATCCTGACAGTGGAAGTCGTTGACCTAGAATAGATTTTGCAATGTTTCTGCCAGAAAAATTTATCCAAACTGTCTGTAGCTGACAAAGTAAGGAATCTGTGAAAATGAAGACATGACTTTTACCTTTTGAACTGTCCTAGTTGAAAGGGAGGGGGAAAATGAGCCAGTACAAGCATCTATTATTGTCTTCTGCACTGTTTGGAGTGCTGAACTATTTGGAAGAGTTGGCATACCATAACAGAAGACCATTTGCCCGGCCAGCGTGGCTTCTCCAATAACAATAACTCCATTGATTCCTTCTTACGGTGTTTTATAGGAAGATAATCAGCACCCACCAGATGGACTCTAGTAACCTAGAGATGAAGGAAGGAGAGAGAATTCTTCCGTAATCCCAGCTGGCAATCAGCTTCTGTGTTTAGGGCTGAGAATTAGTATCCCTGTGACTCTAATCTGGCAAATGCAACTATGAATGCTATTTTAATTCATGTAAATATCAAGTCTTCTTTATAAGTTTGCTTAACTGTTCAGTTTACTAGTATCTTATATTAGTGGATTTCAGGATTTCATTATATAAAGGAGGGATTTTCTTTTGAAATTCGTGTTGTTTTTCAATTTCATTGAGTGTCGCCCCTGCTCCAAGATTAATGGAACAGTCAGAGGGCAGCAACAGACTAATATCACTAACTGTTCTGTTCATCTTCTGACCCATTTAGGACCTAATCCATCAGCTGGAAGTCGGCAAGTGGTGCCTCCTATCATAAAATAAAGGGTAAGGAGGCAGCTTGACAGTGGGAGTCCTATCCTGTCATGGAACTTCTCTGGCCTGTTGTACCTCCTAGCTTACTTGTTCCTCATGGGCTGCAGTGCGGAGTAGCCCACCTGAAGTTCTTTGAAATTTCTCAGGTGGTCTTGAGCCTGCATAACCTCGCTCTTCCCCCATTCTTCATCAGTGCAAGGTTGGTAGGGACCCCAGTGCCATTCTCAGAGAAAGTTCACGTGGAGAGTTGTATGCCTCCAGGGAGGTTTTTTCTTGAACACACCCACAAGAGAGAGAACTTTGTTCTTTAACAGAGAACACTTTGTCTTTTTACCATATCTGCCTAGTCTTAGCCCTTCCTAGGACAAATGTGGATCCAGAAGATGAGGGCATGATTGCTGGTGGGGGGTAACTTCACTTCACAGCCTCACTGAATGCAAAAATTCATGTCTGTGCAGCTGTGGGAAACACAAGGTCCCAGGGCAGGAGGACACGGTGCCAGGAAGTTTTACAGGATTGATAAGAAGAAAAGCGCTTGCATAAGAGTGCTTCATCTGAAAATCCCAGTCCTTCATATGCTGCTTGCGTGCTTTTATCATTGCTGCTTTCCTCTGAAAGGTTTCTGTTAAGAAAGTTAGCCAAATTCATTGTTTTACTGGAGAGGCAAATTTTAAATTCTGTGTCCTCCTTCCATATCTTCCATATCTGAATGAGACTAAGCGTTTTCTCATCTTTCCAAACTGTTGCTAAGATGCTGTCACAGTGTTTTCTTAGTCAGCTCATGAGTGTTCATTGCGTACAGAACCTGTGCAAAACCTGTGAAGTTTCTCTTGATTACCACCACCTTGAAGTTAATTGTATTAATTCTAACCTGGCAGTGAATTTACCAATTTTTGTTTAATTAAACTCCTCTGAAATGCTTCAAAGTCTTCTGATATTAATAAAGAAACTAAATAATTAGTTAGCAAATTTTGCCAGGCTGCTGTTTAATTAATGTTCTAGATTGGTAAAGAAGAGGTTCCAATAATAGCAGTATAGCTGTCAGACCCAGAATCTTTCTACTGTTAACTATTCTCTATTCTAATAAAGAACCATTTATTACCATTTTACGGTTTTTCCTATCTGGACAATTTTAATTCAAAGCAGGATTTTTTCTCAACCTGTATTTCCATTTCATAGCCTAATTTTTTTATCTCTTTCTGTAGTACAAATGCAATCTAAATTGCAAGAATGAAGTTTTTACTTTTTTAGGTAGCTCTTATACAGGGAGCAGTTAAAAGGCAGAAAGTTAAAATATTCATTTCTTAATTAATACCAACTTGATGAATCATTTATTCTTTCTTCAGTTACTTCCTCCTCCCATACTGAGCTGATTTCTTTCTGAAAATTATGCTGTCTCAGAAAACAGTAATTTGCATGCCTGCTGTTAGCTTTGCTTAGCATCACAACATCTGGAAAGGTAATTTATACACTAGTGTCTTTGCAAGCAATCAGGCAGTATAGAGGACAAATGAAGTCAACAGTGGGATCTAGCCAACAGCCCTGTCCCCTCTGGGGAATGGTATTTGCTCATGGTAAGAGTGAGCAGTATTGCTTTATTTTTGTGAATCCTTCCCCTTAGATAATCATCTTCTCTTCTTCCAGCATGCCTGCTTGTGCAGATTATCTCTTGTTCTTTTTAAATTTTTCTACCTGTGTTCTTGCCCAATGAAACAACTATGTCCTTTAAACATTTGCTGGCATTCTCCATCCTACATACAGATCCATGCAGTGGAAAAGGCAGGAGAGATTTCTGCTTCTTCCCAGTCCTGAGTAATGAGACAGCAGCCAAAAGAAAAAGATTCTACCTCTGTATCTGATTCAGAGGGCTGGATTTTTTTCCTTTTTTTTTTTTTTTTTTTTTCTGGCTGAAAGTGATGTTTTTCTTCTTCCTTTTCTTGCCAGTTATCTGTTTCCTTGAATCCAAGCACCAGAGCCAAGGAGAGAGAAAGAAAAGGAAAGAAAAGTCCTACAGTCTGCAGTGCTGATTGTCATGCTGGGACATTATAAAGGGCTGTTCAAGGAGCCATTTGTGTTTAGTGCACATTCTGGTTCTTGAGCAAATGGATAAGTCTTTGATAAACCTGAATCAGGGACTCAGTAGAAACTTAATTTGTGGTGCCTTGTACCAAAGTAGTGTGAATTTCTCCTGTTTGTTCCAGTATGGTAACACTAAAAATTACATAATATGGCCTGTTTTCTTCTCTCTGGTCCTTGCAAAGAACCCCTACCAGCACTGGTAATCATTCTATAACGCTACCAGACATAGCATGCTGAATCTAACATGAAAAATTGCTCACAAGCACTGTGAGCCCTAGCACTGGTGAGGTCAGCCTGGCTGTAGGGCAGGGCTGTTTGTGTTTCTTTGTTCTTGCAGGTGCAGCGTGCCTCTGGCTGCCCTTGGGCGCTGAGGCCACTGGCTCTGGAGCAGTCTATGCTCACGCTGCTCAGTGCTTTTACCGTGCAGAGCAGGGCATTCATACCCAAACTATCTGCTGGAAGCATCCAAGCTAACTCCCAGCCTTTGCTCCTGGTCTATGTCTTAGTTTTTTTTGGTAGAGCACTAGTTAACTTGGACCAAATGGTTCCAGAAACTGTGTCAGCGATTTGACAGTGTAGATGATCAATTACTAGAGCATAGGAATACTTCCTGGCACTGTTTAATTTACTGGCACAAACATAGCCCCTGTGTCCTAAGTGCTAGCTAATTTGAATTTTATGGCAAGTTATTTATTGAAATATTTGCACATTTGGGCAGGAATTTATATGTTTAAGCATGAAATATATAAATAAGCCTTTATGCAAAAGTTTTTAGCTGAGTTATAAACCATTTTGCTGGGCATGTAGAACATTGTTTTTAAAGTAAGTTTAACATGAATCAGTAAGATTCAGTGGGGCTGGATTTTGTAAGAAGTGGGTTTTCTTTTCTGGAAAAATGAGCAACTTGACAGGTTTTGAATCACTTTATCCTCAAGTCAGTTGAATCTAAACAAAAAATCCTACCACTGCAACTGGAATGCCACCATAACTGTTTATTTAGCTAATTTCTTTCATCTTTCTGACTGAAATGTATTTTGCTGTGGAAGTTCCCACCAGGTTTTGCTGCACCTTGATTAATGCCATAGCACATTGTGACAGCTGGGCAGAAATACCCAACCTAAATGCTCGTCCTTGCAGGAGAACTCAGCAAGCCACAAAGATGGTGCTGTAGGAGCTTCTGGCTACATCTGGACTATGCTGTGAGTGTGGTTCAGTGTGGCCAGCTTCTGGGCCACTTAGTTATCTGACTTGAAGCCAAGGTCAGCACTCAGCAATTTACTTATCACCCATCTATTGCCTTCCTGGGTTTGCTTCCCATGGATGCCAGCGTGGCTGAGGATGGGGGAAGGCCGATCTCAGCTCATAGTGCAGTCAATTTGTAGAAACATTTCCAGATAGCACTTGCACCTGTAGAGCAGAGTCGATGTGTGTGCTCCACTTGCAAACATGTGAAAACATGTGAAAACATAGACTTGTAAATGTGTTTCTTTGAGGAGAGTGTTCCCGTAAGGACTGTGCAGTGCTATAGAGAATGCTGATTAAATGATTGTCATGTATTCAAGAAAAACTCTTATGCAAGTATCTATCTCTCTGATACTCTCCCTGACAGCAGTTTGAGAAGCGCAGAGCAGTGTAAGAACCAGAACCTGGAAAGGTGCCAAAATGCTAAATCCGTTGGCTAATTTTGAAGCGGTTTTGAGTAAAGATAATGTGTCAGTGAGGCCCTGACCTAGAATTGATTTCTGTGGGAATAATTAATCTAAGTGCATTAACATTGGTGCATGGGCTTTTTACACGACTTTCTAATCGTATGGCTGATATCCCTGTAGTATAGCTTATCAGGGGCTCATATCCAAGTGGCTGTGGAAAGACTGCTGAGGCTTTTCTGGCCCTTCAGCTGTTACTTGGCTGTTCTTCCACTGGCACCATTGATACTGCTGAGGAAGACCTTGAGTGTGTCACAGGGCTCTGGGGGCTCAGGCTGAAGGCCACAGGACATGGGGTTGGATGCAGGTCAACCCTGAGTTGTGCAGCTGATGTTACAGGGAAGATGTTGGCTTTAAGCCATCTGATGAAGTGGGGCATGAGCATGTGTGCCAGCACGTTCCATAATCTGGTCAGGAGTGATGGTGACCTAGCCCTTGCTTTGATGCAAGTGACAAATTCGGAGGTTGTGGCTAGAGACTAAAAGCAGACTCACACTGCTCCAGCATCTACTAGAAGGGCAGGCTGGCTGGGTCCTGGTAATCCAAGAGATTTGTGGAGCGTATCAGAAACAACTTATTGACACAAAAGTTCAATGAGACAACTAAGGGAGGCTGTATGCTAGATCTGTTACTCAAGAATAGGGAAGAACTGGTTAGTTCTTCAGTGACGGTTGATAGGAGCTTTAGCAGCATTAGCTGTCAAGTAGTGGAGTTTGAGGAGTGGGAAGGAATGAAGATGAATATTAGAATTACAGCCCTGCACTTCAGGAGAGCAAATGTGGACTTGTTCAGGGACCTGCTTGGCAGGATCCCAGAGGACACTGCCCTGAAGGATAAAAGTGCCCAGGAGACCTGCTTGATCTTTGAGGACACCCTCCTCAGACCATGAGTAGTGCATTCTGACGCGCCAATTTTGAGCAGTGTGATCGAAGGGTGAACAGGGGACTGCTGTCTGAGCTAGGATGCAAAAAATAAAATACACCAGAAGTGGAAGCAGGGATAAACTACCTGAGGAGATTATAGCAATGTTGCCAAAGCATACAGAAATGGAGTTAGGAAGGCCAAAGTTCAGCCAGAGTTGAAACTAGAGTATGAAGAGCAAGTACGTCAGCAGCAGAACAAGGAACTGTGGATGCAGAAAAGTTGGGAGATAAATTAGTGTCTGCTTTGCCTCAGTTTTTCCACAGACTGGCTCTCTGACATGATCTTCTCTAGTATCCTTCTGTCTGGGTGATGAGATTGGGACTATGTGGTGTCTGTAAGGTGAGTGGAAAATCAACCGGACTTGTGGTCCCAAAGGGTTATGATCAGGGGTTTCTTACCTGACCTTAAGTGACTTCCTTCAGTCACTGCCTCTTTCATCCGCTGGTGGTGGTTACTTCCTCTCCTTGCTTTGGGTGCTCATCTCCAGGAAGAGCTGTTTGCTTACTTGTGCTCATTTTGTGTCACTACCACCACTAACCTCCAGGCAACCTTGTTTGCTTCCTTTTTCCATTCACCCTCAGTTCCCCTTTGTTACAGCTAGTAGCTTTAAAGATTGCTGTACACATGCTTGTCTCTGGTGCAAGGGAGGGCAGCGTGGACTTGCATGCATCAGACAGAGGGACCCTGAGGAAGTTTGGAAGTGAGATGAAACTGGAGAGAGTGGTCGAGGGGCTAAGGAGCAGTGCTGCTGTGCACAGACACCTTATGAAGTCCAGCAATGAGTCCTGCACCGGGAGCAGAGCAGACCTGCACAAGGCTGGGGTGGGGCCGAGCGCCCATCCAACCTAAACTGTTCTGTGGTTCAGGGAGGCTGTGGCACTCTTAGGGTTCGGATCCTTTTATCTGAGGACGTGTGGTGGCGCTTTGCAGTCTTTGAATTCCTTATGCCCAGTCCAGGATGTCTGCATCTCAGGCTGCCATCTTTTTATGGTTTGTGAAAAAGTGCTGAGTTTCAGCTTGCGCTGCTGTACCTAAATAAAACTGCCTTCTTACAGAGTTCATACCACTTTTAGCGCTCTGGATTAATTATGTGGTTATTATCCTAATGGAAGCAGCCAGAGAAGGTAATTAAAGACATCTTGAAATAAATTAGATGAGTGGTAGCAGAAGCTTTGTGCTTTAAAGCTCAAAGGAAAACCATTTGTAAGACCTGTTTAAAAAAAAAAAATCTGTAAAAATCCCCCAAATGCAGTGGAATTTACTAAACATTTTTAATTGACCAAACGATATTTTAGGAAAGGTTTGTTGTTGTGAATCCTGTTGTAGTAAAAAACGTGTTATTTATTTCTTAGAAGGAATCTGTCGTATTCTTGCTTAATTTCTGTTGTGTAAAAGGAATCAAATCTTTTTTTTTTTTTAACTGAACACTTAATGCCTGAAGTATTTTTAGAAGAAATCATTCACTGAGAATAAGTCACTAAAAACCCATACTATGGAGCATCAGTTTTGTGTCACGGAGTTAGTGCCCCCATACATTTTTCTAGTACCAAAGTACTTTTCAAAATGGAAATATTATTTAATTAAATTAATTCCTACAGTAATGTTTCTGTTTACCATGGCTCTTTATATATATTCACATATATATATGCATATATATACACCTATATATATATAAGTTTTATTATTTCAAAAAGCGCAGGTCTGCAGATCCCCATTTAATAAAAGCTGGACATATGCAGAAAGCCATATACAGGGTGTGCTTTAAATTCATTAAATCCTGTCCGGATTGCAGGAGATGTAGGTGTTGGAGCCAGTTTCAGTGGAATGCTTTTCTAAACCACCAGTAATGCAGATGAATTTTCAATTTCTCTAGATTTTATATTCTTTTATATTTTCTTGTATCTGTGATAAATTCAAATACTAATTACGTTCCTAGCTCTATCCCCATTTATTTGAACACCATAACCACAGAGAATTATTTCACAGCTGGGAATTCAGCTAGATCCTGTGCAGCTGTGAATATCAAGGTCAGCTCATGCCCTGCTTCTCAGTGCTGTTCTCTCCCTCTCTCTTGCAGTTTTGTGCAGATCAGAAATACTCAGTAGTGGCCTGAGATTTAGTACAGTTGGGTCTTGTAGTACAGCTTCGCAGATAGGCTGGATTTTATTTTGCATTTGTGACTTTAATAATTAAGGGAAATACTGTCATGATGAAGTTTAAAGGTTTTAAAACCCTTGTTTGTTTCATATCCAGAAACATAACCAGCTTCTTAAAGATAATATTGCTGATAGAATTTGTAGATCTTTGTTGTCATACTTGTGGCCCTTGAGACTAATTAATCAAGACTGAAATGCATGTGCTTAATTTTGGTGAGGCAGAGTGATGGGAAATACATAATTAGCCACTTTGCTGAAGTGTGCATGTGATGGTTCAGTGACTAATTTTGTGGTCAGTGAATCACAACCTTATGTCTCTTTTTTGTATTTAAATACTTCAGATGATGATAGTTCTTGTGTTTAAAGCCATTCTAGGCTTTAAGATCATACTTAGGATTTTAATAACTGCCTCTCTTTTATAATTTTCTAGGAGATAAATATTTATTCTCTCTTCCACTTGAAAATTTATAATTCATGGATTACTTTAGTTATAGGTTAAGCAATTGTTGTATATAGTTTGATATTCTTAAGGTCATGGAATGTAACATGGCAAAAGGTTTGGTTTTTTATGAAAAAGTTGTAATTGTTTGCAACGTCATTCCGTCTTACAAGTTTGCAATTCTGTATCTAGAACTGACATCAATCATAGATTGAATGCTTCTAAATAGTTATTTTCAGGCACTTCGGAAACATTTCACTTTAAAGCAATAAATTATAGGAAAATAAAAGATTCCTTTCATATTTCTGATTTGGGGAACATTTGCTGTGTACTTTGCCATTGCTTTGAGGCATTTATTCATGTATCATCTAACAGCTTTGGGCATCATTGAGGAACTTCATTTGGACATACGATTCAAGTCTTGAAAATCACATCACTGAACTGTGAGTGGCTGTGGGATGAGAAAAAAAAAATTAATACAATTTAACATTTTCATGTCCTACCTAAACTTCCTTGTCTGTATGAAAATATTCTTGCAATACAGTCTACAATGTCAAAACCACTCATGGTATGGAGATGGGGGTTCTTCAGCTGGAAACCAGAAAAACTTTCTTTTCAAGTGTAAAAACTCCAAAGTCTCTAAATGTTAATCCCAAGTAATCAGGAGTTATCAGATGTCGGATCCGTTATGTATAGTCTCTTCCAGGTATTCAATATACAGATTGTTCTAAGTAGAAGAGATAAAAAACAGCAGACATGGGCTGAATTCTTTTTTACTTCATGTAGCAATATTGAAAGTTCATTGTTCCTCCCATATGAGACTGAAAGCATGGCTGCTTTAGAATTTGTAATACTTGGCTGTAGAATTAAAATTCAGAGGGAACAGGATCTGACTATGAGTCAGTGTGCAGAACAGATGAAGTACAGGGGCCATGAAGAAACATTCTTTTTCTTTCAGCCCCAGGTCTTTACCATTGCTGTCATGTTTTGTAATTGTAGCATATGAGTGCCAGACTGTGATCTGCTTTGATTAAAATGGTGGTGTTGTTTGCTTGTTTTTTCTATTTTCTGCTCTGTTTTCTACTAATGTTTTTAAACTAAGACACTTTATTGCAAATTATTTTCAGAGCATTGTGTCATTATTTTGAGCAGAGCCTTTCATTCTCGCCTTTATCCTTTTGAAAGTATTTATTGACTTGCATATTTTGATGGCATTGAAATAATCTCCAAATTGTATTCCTTTCTGCAGTGCCTGACTTCATAGAGTCTGACAAATTATTTGGCATGGGAAATGGTTTCAGACTCATCCACTCACAGGAACTTGGCTTACACATGGATACCAAGTCCCAAATGATGTTAATAGTGATAAGCAGTACTAATCAAAATCATTTTCTTACCCAGGATATAATGCACACTTCTACCTCTCATTCCAATAATAAACTAAATATATCATTTTGAGCCAAATGTTGTAGAAACAAATAGGTTCCCCTGTGCCGTATGTCACTTGATTGTACTTTTCGGCTCTGCATAATATGTTTTTCATCTGTAATTGCCTAATTGTCTTTCTAGCCTGCTAAGAAAATACTCTTTGACTTTAAGTTGTGCTTTTGTTCAGTAGTTTACAGTGTTGGTAATGTATAATGGGCCTAGCTATGGACATGGTACTGTGGTGAAAAAAGTGTTACAATCAAAGCCAGTCCTGAATTTCAGTCGCGGAAAGCAAAATTGGAAAGCAGACTTAGAAGGCTTAGCCAGGGAAGAGGCGCATTCGTTGCCTCTTATTAAGCCAAAGAAGCATGTTTCCGATATTCAGAGATAGCCAACAGTGGAGAGAAATGCTCTCTAGTAACAGAAGTTCATGAAATAAAAGACTTAAATGCAGTTTAAAGTTAGGGAAATGGCATCTGTCAGATTTAAAGGAGTGGAGATCGATTCTCTGTCATAGGCAGCAGAAGAACAAATAGAAGAGATCAGATGTCTTCTGAGTGAAGATGGAGAAAAAGCTACTCTCATGCATGCTGCTTTCACTGCGAGCTGTCCAAAGTTTGTCTGTACTGTTGTTGTGCATCTGGACTTTTGTCGGCTTGTGAGAAATGTCTTGCTTTTAAGGGAATGGAAGTGCTGGTACATTTTTTAAAAACTGTAAGCCTAGGCTTTGCTCTAGGTCTGTATCTGTGAAGTTCAAACTCAGCAAATCTGTTTTACTGGAATTTGGAGCAAAGGCTGTAGTGCTCTCTGTCACTTCTGTTTATTTGTGCTGTCAATGCTGCGAGGTCTGATCCCTCCTAGTCCTGCACACGGTGCCCTTCTGGCGATTGGAATCCACAGAGCACATGTAGAGTGACTGCAGCTGAGCAACTTTGAAGAAAAATGCCACTCTGCAGACTAAACACATGTAAGAATCAAGAACTTTGGTAAAACAGTAGGAGTGATCTTTTTTTCATTGATGTTTTGTATAGGTTTGTAATTGGACGAGAAAAACCAGGACAAGTGAGCGAGGTTGCACAGCTGATTAGCCAAACTCTGGAACAGGAACGCCGCCAGAGAGAGCTCCTGGAGCAGCACTATGCACAGTACGATGCCGATGATGATGAGGTAACATGCCTTCTAGTGTTTCAGTATGCAGCGGGTTCTGATGCTCTGTTTTCTGCTTTCCTGGTTCCTACTTTGGAAGTGTCATTCAGAGGTCAACTCAGCGCCTCTCCTTTACCCCTGCCACTGTTTTATAGATTTTAGCGATAAATCGAATTTGAAGAACAAAGTTATTGCAAAGCTTTTCAGCGTGGAGTTAAAAATATTGCACTTGTTCCATAAAAGCAAATATCAAATTGATTCATGCTTCTATAATCATTACTCTTCTGAAGACATCTGCAAGGGAATAAAGCTGCTTTGCTTGTGCATGTTTTGAAACATTATTTTTCTGTGAAAAATAAAAAATTATATTTCTGGTAGAAGTCAGCTTCTACCATTTACGGGGTTGGGAAGGATTTAGCTCTTTCCTTTTTCCTGGAAGAATTAATATTCTTCTTTATTCAGAACATTTCTTAATGTTCTGAAAATTCTAGATAAGACTCCTCCTTCCCCACAGTTTTTTTTTTTTTTTTCTCTGTGGACAGCTATTCCACAGGATAGAGATTTAATCTACCTTGTCTGAAGCATTATTGATGTTCATGATTAGCGCCTGATGTCCCAATAC
This sequence comes from Alectura lathami, assembly GCA_013399715.1. Taxonomy (NCBI): domain Eukaryota; kingdom Metazoa; phylum Chordata; class Aves; order Galliformes; family Megapodiidae; genus Alectura; species Alectura lathami. The sequence continues at coordinate 43,661 of VXAV01006376.1, read as the reverse complement.
ATAGAATCACAGAATCACAGAATGGCTTGGGTTGGAAGGGACTTTAAAGCCCACCCAGTCCCAACCCCCTGCCGTGGGCTGGCTGCCACCCACTGGATCAGGCTGCCCAGGGCCCATCCAGCCTGGCCTTGAGCACCTCCAGGGGTGGGGCACCCACAGCTTCTCTGGGCGGCCTGTGCCAGTGCCTCACCACCCTCTGAGTGAAGAATTTCCTCCTAATATCTAATCTAAACCTACTTTCTTTTAGTTTAAAGCCATTCCCCCTTGTCCTATCACTATCTGCCTGTGTAAAAGTTGCTCTCCCTCCTGTTTATAAGCTCCCTTCAAGCACTGGAAGGCCGCAATGAGGTCTCCCTGGAGCCTTCTCTTCCCTAGGCTGAACAAGCCCGGTTCCCTCAGCCTTCCTTCATAGAAGAGGTGCTCCAGCCTCTTAGCATCTTTGTGGACTCCTCTGGACCCACTCCAGCAGCTCCATGTCTTTCCTGTGCTGGGTGCCCCAGGCCTGGACGCAGCACTGCAGGTGGGGCCTCACAAGGGCAGAGTAGAGGGGGACAATCCCCTCCCTCTCCCTGCTGACCATCCCTCTTTTGATGCAGCCCAGGATACAGTTGGCCTTCCAGGCTGCAAGCACACCCTGCTGGCTCATGCCAAGCCTCTCATCCCAGAACCCCCAAGTCCTTCTCCGCAGGGCTGTTCTCAATGAGTTCTCCGAGTCTGTACTTGTGTCTGGGATTGCCTCAGATTCAGAATAAAGGTTGTGGAGCTATCAACTATATTCAGCAATTTTTTCCATAGTTTTTTCCAGTTCTCTTAAAATTCCTAGCATGCCTGAAGGCCAAGTTACTTAGAAAGATTAATGAGAGATCTTTTTTAGAGACTACTGTGTTACTGTGTTACAGCTACTGGGTTGCTGTACCAAACCACTTCTACACAGCTCAAGCATACCACCTTCTTTTCTTATTTTGAACAATATTATTTGAAATCCCAGACTCCATGTATTAGCAAGGTTTTGCCCAGGCCAACATTTTTTCTTATATATGGGGAAGGAGAAGGTGGAGAAGGGGAGACAGAGAATTTTCAGTACATTTATCTCAGTTTAGTTTTCCTTCAGGTCCTGAGACAAGGCTTCTGAACAGAGAAACAGGAGAAAAATACTCTAAATTAAAATAAGCATATGCTAAGCTGAGGGTGTTTTGAAACATACTGTTAAACTAGCAGTAGGTCAGAATCATCAGAAGTGTCCCAGAAAACATAGTAAAAATCCTATCTAGCCCCAGGAATGCTTTCAGTCACTTCAATTTCCATCGATATTAAAAATAAACTATTTGAATATGTATTAGAATGAATCCTATCAGAGGTGCATATTTAACTCATAGAAGAGAAAGCTGTATGTGTTAGGGATGCATATGTATGTGTGCCTGTGCGAGACCATGAAGGCTGGAAAATCCGTATATCCTCTCTGTTCCCTCCTCAATCCATAGAATCATGCAAGCATTTGAACTCCTGTTTAGTCTGGAATTAAAATTCAAGGTCTTGATTAATTTCTTGAAGGAAATCTATATTCACCTCAGAAGAAGAGACGATTCACTCTAGGTTTTGGATCAAGAGACTTCCTGTCATAGCACTACTCTGGCAGAGATGGCCACATCTGTGCCCATGAGCTTTATGTTTTGGCTGTTAGCTTATGCGGTGGAAAGGGGACTTTTATGCAGTGTACGTGGGAAGGAGGAGGAAGAAAGGGAAGGACTTCTACCAGGGGAGATCCAGAGTGTGATCAAAGATCCCTTTGGGAAGGAGAAGGAATTAGGCTTCTGAACAAACACAGAAGTGCATCAGTTCTCAAAAACAGCATTGGGATCACTGAAGGTTATACCCATTTCCTCCATGATGGTGTGTGGGTAAGGGGCGGTAAATCTTTTTCTCAGAAAAAACTGATGGAATGTAGTTACTAAGGTATGCAATGAGGCATGTTTCCCTTCTTAATGAACAGTATTATTAAGAAGCAGATCGTCTTGGGAACCTGCAGCAGTCCTGAATGTTTTATTTTTTTGTCACCTGACTATGCCTTCTGAGTAAACTCATGTAGAATCCACCCAGGCAGTTGTCACAATGGGAGCTGAGCTCTAATGCACATTAGCTGCTGTTCAAAGACATTTTTGGTCACCACAAGCACTTCTGCTCTGTTTGCTATCAAATGAGAACATCAGTACTTGAGCTCACCTTAGTTAGGACAAATGTGTCTGTATGCCACTACTGCCTTGCATTCTTTGGCTGTGGTAAGCAAGGCATCTCTTGGGCAAGAAAATCTCAGTTTACACTGAATGAATACACACCGACAAATGTACCAAAGAACCCACCCTTTTAGGCTGTTTGCTCACAATGCTGGTGATTCTAACTGTGTGAAGCTCAGGAATATTAGAACTGCCAGTGTAAGTAGTGTCCTGCAGAGATGACCCAGAATTAGACAAGAGTTGCTCACTCTCAGAGCTGTCAAACTGTGCTACTCACTTTCATACCACTCTTAAAGTGAGGTAGCATGGATCTCCAGTTACACCACCACATACGTACACAAGGAAATGATCATTATTCAACCCGCTACTGAGACTGTTAAATTCTGAGCCTCAGAGACTTTACCACAAAGACAGCAATAGCTTACCAGGTTTCCTGAGGAGGAAGTCTGCAATCTGTGTTTGAGTCCTAGAGGCTCTGCATGTGACTGTGTTTGGTAAAGTTATGAACTGATCAAATGTGAGGAAGAGAACATGTTCCAGGCATGTTCAGGTCCGGGTACTTCATCGTGCTGTGTCACTAGCTGGCTGGCATTCCTCTGTTTTGAACCTTAATAGTCTTCATTGTAGCCTAAGCAGCATCTAACAGTTCTAGGAGGATGAGAGTCCTCTAGTATAGCAGCATTACTGAGAAAATTTTGACTTCTATCAACCAGCATGTGCTGGACTCCAGGCAGATGCTGAATTAGAGAGATACTTGTTCGCCTGTGGAACTTCCTGTTCCATCACTTGTCCTGTGACAATTATTTGTTGGGGATGATTCATGCTAACACACATAATGTTTCCAAAAGAAACACCGTTTACTATGAAAGTGATGTGAATGCTGAGGTGTCCTGCATACGCTTCAGAATCTGCTGGTATCTTGGGCTACAGATTGTCAGAGCTTCTGAGATGCTTTCAAATGCTGCCTCATTCACGTCTTTGCATGGAAACACAAGAAACTTGTGCACAAGTGACAAATACTTTCCAAAATAAATGTATGCCCACAGTGGGATCCAAGCGAAGACGAGCAGGACAGATGTGTGACAGCGCACAATTTCTTCTTACTCCCATGAGCCAGGCAGAATCAGCAGTATTAGTAATATCTCAGGTACTGCTTAGGGCTGGCAGTGCTGGCAACACAAACAGGAGGTGGCATTTCCCTGTGAGGCTGGCTAGCTCAAATAAGTATGAGAGAGTATATTGTTTCAGATGCTGTCTCTAGATAGCCTGCTGCAGAATTTACTCATCAGTTCCTCTGGCTTTTTAAAATCCCACATGGTTTTTATTTATTGCGTCCTGTCAGAAAACAGGACTCAAAGGCTTTGGAGTAGGCACTGTCTTTGTATTTCCTACCTAGTGTCCTAAATTAACCTGAATCTGTATCCTTGACTGAAACCTTTAGACTTTACTTTGTTAACACAGTGTTCTGGGCACATTGTAGTCAAATTATGACATTTCATGGAATTTTAATTCGAACACGATATGATCTTCATATTCAACAGTGAAAGGCAAAAATCACATCAGGCAGGTGACCTGCTCCCCTGAAGGGTGCGTATTGAGAGGCAGGATGTGAAATTATTGATGTGTTGCCAAATTCTCTTCACTCTCTGGCCAGGGACAAGTAGCTGTATGCATGTAAAATCTTCATGTATTTTAATAACACAAATAGTCATTTGAGCATTTTTTCATTTTTAGTTCATATCTATCAAGACATTCTGAGAGAAAAGCAACACTAGAACCACTGAAGATTATCATGAGACACACAAAAAGAAAAATGGTGCAATATCCTTGAGTGTCTAAAAAATAGAAAGAATACATTTGTGAGACAAAATCTTTCAGAGTATAGTTTTTCCCACGTCATTAATATGAATTACTAATGTAAAAGCAATGATTTATATAGTGTTATTTTTTCTTTGCTCTTCTGAAAGAAATGAGCTTAAACTATCAGAAAAATCAAATGAAGAGGTGGGTTTGAGTTATTTTTATAGTTCTTCAAATGGTATTCTCTGATGGTGGGAGAGTTTCAGCACAAACAAAAGATTTAGCTTGATGCACCCTTTGTTATGGTGATTGGGAAAGATCTGTCTGCATTTTCTTGGCTGGTGCTGCTGCTGCTGCTTTGTGCTTGTGAGGGTTCAGCCTGTTTCAAGAATTTACAACGCAGTTAAACAATGTGAGTAATGCGTTTTCCCTTTTAACATGGGGAATTGCAGTCCATGTTTATAAAGATAATTTCATGCTGCTTGCTGTGATAGTGTGTAACAAAATTAAACAGCTAGCAGCAGAAGCTGTTCCTGTTGATGGAGAAACCTTGAGGTCTGTGTGCTGCTGAAATGATAAATAGGCTTTTGCTCAACTGTTTTGCATGGATGAATTTTGCTCACCCGTAAAGACCGAAGAGACTGAGATTTTGCTTCAAGAGCATGTAAGTTTTCATTGGCTATTGTACAAAAAATAGTATTATTGTCAACTAAGAAAACAAAAGGAATTGCTAGGAACCTCAAGTAGTTAAAGTAACAGCTGTTACCTTAAAAAGCTTTGTTATTTTGGAGTTAAGTAACTCTGTGTGTCTAGCTGCTTGTTGTAAAACACTAAATTTCTCCTTCTAGCTTATTGGCACAGGGTCTGAACAACCTTTTAGTAGGTTCATGTGATGTAAAAGCAGAGAGAATTCATTCAGGGGAAGTGTGTTTTACGTAGTTTACATCCGTTTCTTTAAAGCATGTCGGTTCTTTTGAACCTGTTATTTGTGCTTCATGTGGTAAGATGGGAACATTTTCTTTTGAAGACGAGCAGAAGTCCCATTTATTTCTGTGCTCTCTAATGTTTTTGTGTCATCCCACTGTCTTGTTCACTACAGCAAACTGCAGTGTTTTGCTTTGATGACTACTTTGTGTTTCAATTGAAGCAAAAACGACTGTGCCCACCGACACTGTGCAATTTGCAGCAGGATTTTCTTTTGGGTTCATTCTATCTGCCTGAAGTCTCTTTTCAAACGCTGTGGCTCCTGAGGCCAGTAGAGTATTGCCTGTTCTTGATTTTTTCCCCCATGTGACTTAGTCTTTTTGTGTAAGCTACTTTTTATTTTTTAGTTTAAGTTTTTGGAGGCATCAGGTTTAACTAAACTCATCTGTGTTATTTATTTTTTCTTACTAAACATACAAAAGATTTTTCATGAAATTAATCTATTGCTTTAAAACGTACATATAGCTGAGCCAGATCTGTTTTTTACATATGCTGCACACAGGATTGCCCGTTAACTATCCTACCTCTGCCTCCTCTTTGCATGTTTCAGAGATTTCCTTGCCACTACAGATGGACTTGCCAAGATGTTTATTTTCCTCATGCAGAATTGATGGCTGAGTATCACCTCATAGATTTTTCAGGGATAATGACTGCAAAATTGACAGTACACAAACTGTGCTAGTATTTTCTTCCCACAATAATTCTATTGAAATTAATTGAAATGTCATTGAGATTTTAGAGTTCTGCTTCTCACCTCTCTGGGAGTGTGTGAAGGTGCTGCTGTATGTTGTTGGAAAAAACAGTATAATTTTCTGTTTAGACAGTAACCACAGATAGCCATGGAATATTAGGTGAAAGCAACAGTTATTACCAGAGTAGCACAACTGGAGGTTGTGTGTGTGAGGTGAGATGTGGATAGAATTATACACTTGATTTCAAATTTTGTTTAGCTGTAGTGCTAACATGCCTGAAAACTCCGGAGTGGGATGGATTGTGTGTTCTTTGGTTTTGCCTTAAATAAGCAAAAAAGAAAACATCTGCTCACTTTTTTTTATTGTTGTTGAAGACTACTGAGTTTCTTAGCACATATGAAATAAAATGCATAAGATAAATGGTTACTGTATATTTGTTTGCAGAATACATATCTGTTTATGTACAGAGACAGTGATAGCTCACCTGAGAAACTGCTCACATTACATGTTTAAAGTGTGGCTGGATCATGCATGTTAATGACTTGCCTTCTTTATGGTAGTTATTCTCACATCAGGAGATTTCACAGACTGGGAGAAGAACTCCTTGAGAGCAGCCCTGCGGAGAAGGACTTGGGCGTTGTGATCGACGAAAATCTGGCCATGAGCCGGCAGTGCGCTCTTGCAGCCAGGAAGGCCAATGGCATCCTGGGCTGCATCAAGAGAGGGGTGGCCAGCAGGGAGAGGGAGGTGATCGTCCCCCTCTACTCTGCCCTTGGAAGGCCTCACCTGGAGTACTGTGTCCAGGCCTGGGGCCCCCAGTACAGAGGGGATGTGGAGCTGTTGGAGCGGGTCCAGAGGAGGGCCACCAAAATGATCAGAGGGCTGGAGCACCTCTCCTGTGAGGAAAGGTTGATGGAGTTGGGATTGTTCAGCTTGGAAAAGAGAAGGCTCCGGGGAGACCTCATTGCGGCCTTCCAATACTTGAAAGGAGCTTGCAGGCAGGAGGGGGGCCGACTTTTTACACAGGTGGATAATGGTAGGACAAGGGGGAATGGGCTGAAACTGAAAGAGGGGAGGTTTAGGTTGGACATCAGGAAGAAATTCTTCCCTGAGAGAGTGGTGAGGCGCTGGCACAGGCTGCCCAGGGAAGCTGTGGCTGCCCCATCCCTGGCTGTGTCCAAGGCCAAGCTGGATGGGTTCCTGGGCAGTTTGGTCTAGTGAGCTAGTGGCTGGCAGCCTTGTCCACAGCAGAGGGGTTGGAACTAGATGATCTCTGAGGTCCCTTCCAACCCAAGCCATTCTGTGATTCTGTATGTCTTCGTTTGCTTTTTAAAACTTTAGCAGTTTTAAAGAAAGAGAATATTGCTCTTTGGTATGCTAGTTATTTAAGAGTGGCAGTGTTTATACTGCATGTATGTTGCCGTGCTGTTGTATGCGTGCATCCATCGTTTCTGTCTGTGTGTGTGTGCACTTGTGCACCTACACTCAGTGTGCTTCCAGGAACAACTTCTTAACTGAGGGAGATTTACGTAAGCCTAAACACCAGCTGGGAAGGTTCATTAGGGTAGGAGGCTGAGATTTGAACTGTTGTTCGGACGTCTAAGTTCTTGCCTCTTGTTTTGAAGAGTTCTTTTGACAAAAGTGGCACTAAGGTAGTTTAAGCACTGCTAGGAATACAGTTCTGATAATACCGTGTACCTTCACATCAGGAACTGAAAGCTCATGAGGAAGGACTTGCGTAAGTCTGTCAAAACGTTGGAGTTACAACATTACTGGATTAACCTGGGAAGGAATTCGCCCCTTCTCCCACCCTTCTTTTTCCATGTGTTTCTTTATTCCCAGGCATTATAAACCCTCTCCAGTGCGTTTACACCACACCTTCAGCATGGGTAGAGGAGCACAGGTGTCTGTGTGAAGGACTGTCTAGGCAACTTGGGCTTTAATTCTGCCAGCTTTTTCTTTTCAATATTGCTGTCTTTGCCTAATCTTGAGATACTGATTGTGGCTTAGAATTTTTTTTTAGAATTATGTTTTGTCAGCAAATTGTTCACAACTCGTGGTTTACCAGCCCAAGAAACACCCACGTTTTCTGCTTAAAACTATCTAAACCAGCTCCTTATTCAGGGTAAAATTCAGGAAACACAAACTTATCTCTGACACTGGGTTTCTTTTTCCTGCAGTTGGCTTTTTGTGGGGGTTTGACTTTTCTATCATTAATTTGTGTATAAAGAACAAACCAAAGGATTTTCAAATTCCATATGGAATAACACTGGAGAATTACTACCTCCAGGTGGCTTAGAAAAGGCTAATCAAGATCCTGGCCTTCCTATTCAGCTTACATTTCTGTTTGGAAGAGATTCCCTGTTAAGTCTGATATAAGTTGGGAGAGGTCTTCCTATGGAAAAGTAAACTATCTGGAAAAGGATGAAAACTACTTGACTATATAGCCAGTAATGCTGTCCCCAGTAAATCCGTAGTGCTTAAGGCACTCTTTTCTCCTCTCTCTTAATGTTCTGAAGTACTACTGTGGAGTTACATTTTATCGACTTGGATTATAGCTAAACAAAAATACAACCTTTTTTGAATCCAGTATGCTGTATTTGCCCACTAGCTTAATCACACTTTGAACAGTCTCTGCCTAATAAGAGGATAACTGGAATTTCTCAAATGCTGTAAAATTAAGACAGGGGAATATGCTACAGATGAAGAAGATGACGACATGGGACCTGTCCTTCCGGGAGGTGACATGGCTATTGAGGTGTTTGATCTTCCTGAAAATGAGGACATGTTCTCCCCCAGTGATGTGGACACCAGCAAGCTCGCTCACAAGTTCAAAGAGGTAAATTATAGATCTGAAAATGTTTCTGAAATATGTTACTGGAATTAGATTTCTGGTAACCTCATTGCTCAGTAGTTGTTATTTCTCTTGAATACTAGAATGGATTGCTGGCTGTTTGTATAGCTGGTACTTTTGAAGGGCTCAAAATATTCTGCTTAAAAGAAGTGGAACTGTTCTTCTGATCTGTTCTAACATCAGCTTTCAGGTGGCTGTTGCTTTGATGGAGGATAATTTATAATGTAATTTTTCAGCAAAAAATTATTCTGCCTCAGTACTTGGTTTGCATTTTTTGACCAGGAAGACAAAGTATAAGTTCATTAATTACTAGTAGGTTGCTTTTTTTTTATTTTTATTTTTTGTAAAATTCCAGTTAAAAACAATCATGAAAACCAAACAACAGATGTTATATTTCAGTGAAAACACAGGGTCCTTCCCAAGTCCTACACCATTATGCAGCGCTCATCAATGTAGTGCGGTGCTGTATGTTTGGCTGGGTGAGTGAAACACTATACTGGGGGAGCAGGCCTGTTTCAAGTTGGTGTTTTACCAAACTTCTGTGGTCACAGAGTTTGTACAGCATCCCCTGGTACTAACAGAAGCTTAAATCAGTGATACTTACATGTAGTCGCTGAGTTCATGTAACAAACCAAAGTACTGAGAAATGTTTCTTCTGTATTTTAAGTTGTGCTTTTGTTGTGGCTTATTCCTGAACTTTCCTGAATTCTGAGACAAGTAGAGACATGAAATAGGTGGATTTATCCAAACCCAGAGTAATGGGCTGTTAGTTGACAATAAAGAACATTTTTCTTTCTAACTGCAATGAAGATGGAAGGGCTGAAAGTAGCCAAAACCTCATAGATTTGAGCAGCAGAAGCCTTCAGGGTCCAGACAGGAGTTTTAGAAAAGAAAGGCTCGCTTTCTGTCCTTCTTCCCTGTCCTCTCTCCTTCCCTTCATTCCACTGGAACCAGGTGATTTATTTTTTATAGAGGTACAACATGTGTTGCTACTACTCTCCAGTGAGAGTAATATATAAAAGTAATCAGTCGCTGAGCAACCCGTCTTTCCCTCTTCTGGTGATAGCCTCTTCAGCCTCTGGATGCCTACTATTATTTGTCATTGTTTCCTGAAAGATTTTTGTTTACTTAACTGATAATTTTCTCACTCCATATGTCAAGGTCCTGGCTAATTAGCACAGCAGTTGACTTCGTTTCCTAGTACTTTGCGTCATGCACAATGATGATGTGTTCTCCGTGTGGTGGGCAGATGCTGCCATTCTGCCTGTGCCAGCGCAGCAATGCTGGGGAAGGCGCAGGTGCAGACAGGACACTGACCTTAGAATAAATTACCTGTTCAGCTGTGCCTGGACACAGTTTTCTTCAGCTTGGCTGTTGAAGTACAAGAGCATGTCCAAACTGATTTTCAGATATCTGTAGACCTGAAAGATTTAGTGGCCTTAAAATGCTGATGTGGGGAAGATCCAGCTAAGGGATTCTGGAATCCTCCAGTGTAAGTGCAGATAGGAGCTTGAGGAGAAAACCTGAAATGCTCCTGCATAAGAGTGGACTCTTTTTCACCAACCCACACAGATATCACTGTTAGGAGCATGCCACTTTTGTTCCACTGATTGTATTTAACAGCACACAGCTGTATTTTGTTGGCTCTAGCAGACTGAGTGCATGTATTTTTCTTGGTATTTGCCCTGAATTCGTTCAACACTAGAGGACTTGTTCACGATCACACTGCACAAGCCTACGCAGTGTTTTCTGGAATTGTATTTAAAGAATAACTGTTCTTTCTTGTTCTTACTGTGGAGATTAATGAAAGTCTTAAACAAGTATGCTGGACATAATCTTTAAGCATAATAGTTTGACCTAATTACTTGAATTCAGTCTTTGCAAACAAAAATGTGCGCAAATACTTTGAGAGCACTCTTACTTAAATGCTTTGCTTTTGGAATGGAAGTCAGAATAGATCTGGGCATTCCTGGGTGAATCACTGTACTTTGGCATATCTTGTTTTCCTGGCTGTAAAACAGGAAAAATGAGAGAATTTTCCTTAGCTTCTTTGAGAGAAAGAGCTAGAAGCTTTATTTTAGCTGTGATGATTGAAGAGAGACAAGATCTATAAAGAAAAGAGACATCTTATGTAAGAATTAGGTACTGTATTTCACATCTTAATGAAATATATGAAAAATAGAGTATTATATGCAAAAACATGTAATGATATAAAAATCATTGGTATTGTTAGATTCTGTTGGGTACTTTCTTTCCCACTGTACTCCAGGAATTTAACATTTATGAGCTTTTCATGATGTTCTACCTTTATGTAGTTTTAGATGAACTCAAGCTATTTTCTCTCAATATATATATATTTTTAAGTTGTATCCTTTTGAAGAAAATCATCTTCTCAAGACATCTTTGAAAATGAAATGTGCCAAAAATTAGTCAAAATATCTGTTGTTAAAATGAAGCCTTCACAGCTTTATATTGACTTAGAAAACAGAAATACAGAGTAGTATCTGCCAAGAATTTGTCTGGCATTATATAGAACATGGAAGAAGATGTTTCTGTTTTCCTGTTAGAAAACTTGCAGAGTCCAGATTTGCTTGTCAAATCATTGCCCATTGTTCAGTCTAACCCATACGTGTGTTAGTATTTGTCATGTATTCTGCAGGCATAATTAGTTCTGATTTAAAACAAAATTTAAAAAATGTAGTTGTCCAGCTTACACATTTGTCAGTCTGACAGGAAAGTGTCTGTTTTCTTCTGCCTCAGTGGGGTCTGCTGTACCATGTACTGATTCAATGATCTGACTGGGTGCTCAGTAGTCTTTTTTTTACTCTAAATTAATAGCAGAGAGTGTAAAAATAACTGTTAAAACCATCTGTACCTGAGCAGATTGTCATTTATGCAACAATTTGGAGTTTATTTGTGTGTCATAATAAGCTGATAAAATGCTGCTTGCTGGTTTGTGGGATTTTCAGAAGAGCTGGGAATGGATTGCAAACAGGTAGCCTAAGGCTTTGAGTCTTGGCCTTTTGATTTCGTCATTAACACTGCAAAGGGCAAAGTCTAACTCATGCATCCTTCCCCTGCATTTACCGTGCTCCAAAACAATGAGACTTTTGATGGGAGGTTCAGTGACTTAAGGGATGACCTAAGCAAAGGTCTGGGCATTTTATAAACATCATAAGGTTTTGAGATGGTTATTTGGTAATTTTTCCTTTTTGTCTTTCACTGCTACAGAAATTGGATGATTAGAAAAAAGTAGCTATTGATCTCTCTGAAAACTGCAGCTCAGAGGTTGGCTTGAGTGAGCTCAGAAACTGCAAGCAGCCTCTTGCAAATCCTACCTGAAGTATCTCCTTAAAGTTTCCTGCACTGCTAATGACTAAATTCCAAAAAAGTATGCAGGGTTCGTAGCCCTCCAGGTGGACCAGCACCACTGGCCTCTCCTTGCCACCAGCACCAGCTCCAGGGCCTCTGCGTTCCATGGTTCCATCTGCACTGACATATGTCTGTCCCACCCTCCGGTGACACTTCGTCGGGGACCCTGCGCGATCCCCGGGCTACCTGCCCTCCTGGGGCTCTTTGAGTCTGGAGCTATGTGTGTCCCACCTGCTAGCGTGCCTGGTGTGCCTCCACATGCTGGAGTTGGTGCAAGCTGCTGCATTCAGTGACTGCTTTCTTTTGAAACAGAATTTTCTATCTGCTCTCACTGAGTGCCAGAATGCCCTTAATCCTTTTCAGTGCAAAGTCAAAAGGTGAATTTAAGTAACAGCTGATGACCCTGGGGACTAGAAGTGCTTACAGTCTCCTCTGCAGACAGTAACCAAGAAATGACTGCTGGAAAAGTGAAGACTCCTGGGCTGTTCCTCAGGTGCAGCCAGTTGCATCAGTGCCTCCCATATTCCTCCTGGCATACATTCAGCAGTGCTCCTCCAGCAGGGACAAGGCTTCTTCACTGGGTCCAGACACCAAACTGTCTCTGCACGTCCTGTGCTGCCACAAGAAACGGGTTCAAGAGGTCCCATGAAAATGGGATTTCCAAAGCAGTGAGGCCTTTCAGTGTGAGTCCCTCATGCACTCCATTAGCTCAATATAAACTATTCCCAAAGGCTTCTGTTAGTCTTGTAAGGGTAGTAACCACCGTGTAAAACATGCTTTTCCATAGCTATTCCTGGTATTCATAAATAATGAACTAGGGCTCTGTCTTCCCCGCAGAGTCAGCTCAAGCTGTAATTCTGCTCTCCTCTGCCATCACTGCTCGCCCAGCACACACAGTCACTGGTTCAGGTTAAGCAGCGCTGCAGATGTGGGGTCTCTGGCCTGTCGGGAGTCTGACCGTGCTGCCTGCCTGGAGCAGCAAAGCAGCAGGGGTTCAAGTGCAGGCCAGCATGGGGTGTGTGCACATGGCCATTTCCTTTTGGACTGGGGTTTTGGAGCCATGCTCTGATTTGTACTTCAGAGTGTTCTAGGAGCAGGCGAATAGGAATCCTTTGGACTGAAACCAAGCCCAAGGATGTTTCAGAATGGTGCCTAATGCACTAATGCTCATGAGAGTTCGCTTCACCGGATCAGTCTGATGTAGGCTAGCCCAAAAGAAATCCCCTAGAAAGAGTGCAGGTGCGTGCCAGCTCCTCAGCACCTGCCCCTGCACAGACCCACTTACTGTGGCCCAGTGGCGATGTGAATGCAACCTCTGACACAATGCCTGGGCTGTTAATCTCCTTGCAGTCATTTTGTGTGCTTGTATGCTGCTTCCTGTTTTTTGCAGTTTCTGGGTGCAAGTGCTCTCACTTGAGATCAGCTAGCTTGACCAGAATAACTCAGGTTAATGGTGGAGAAAGATAGTTTACCTTTTTTCCTCCATGGAGTAAACATGTGGAGTCTTCCCCTCAAGGTTTTCCTGGCTCCCTGAGTTGTTAAAGCACTTATTTCTGTATTTGCTCTTTTGTAACATGCCTGCTTTAATCAGTGTCGTGGGACTCTGACAGCACTGGGACATATTTCACATTCACATCAGAGGAGAGAGCAAAGCCCAGCAGGATAACATCTTTCTTTTTTTTTTCTTCTTTTTTTTTTTTTTTTTTTTTTTTTTTATTTTAAGCAGAAGACATTTGGGTTTGCTAAACAGATTGGATGTTCTGATTTGAAATTATGAGTGGTTAGATGGCATCCTATCTTTAATTAGATTGCACAGACTGAGTCATTTTGCAAGCTAGACGTTTTAATTTACAATCTACTGCACTGCAGCACTCTTCAAGGCCTTCTGCTGTGTAATAAGGTATTCAACTTGCAGCACAGGCTTTAAAAATACGGGAGTACTCTGTGACTTCACTTGTTTATTTTGTATTTTCAATTTTAGTTGCAAATCAAACACGCAGTAACAGAAGCTGAAATTCAGAAGCTGAAGACGAAGGTAAGAATCAATATGCCGTTAATACATGCTGATTTTTTTGCTCTTGTGCAAAATCAGATCTGAAGACATGTATCTTTATGTGGGTGGAGAAATCAACGTCCTTATTAAAGGCTGCTTAAGAAACACAGAGGCTCAGCTAAATCTTGTCTTGGTGCATGTTCTCTATTCAAAGTCTGAAGTAAAATCTTAAGTGCTGCTATTAAGAGAAACTGCCAACTGCTGCAGCTTCAATTGAACATACATTTTAAGAGATATCATAATGACTAAATGGCAGACTTCTAGTTTTACAATTCTAAAGCATTTTGTAAGGTTTTAAAATTATATTTGGATTGAGTATTTATGTCTAAGTAAGTAGGTTTATTATTTACTAGTGATGTGAAGATTTTCTGTTTTTGTTAGCTTCCTTTTTCTGACATTAAAAAATATATGTATATTTAAATGTTTTTAGTAGAAAATACAGAGGAAAAAGAATAGTTTCTTACTGTTGCAGTTGTCTATGAAAGGTGCTCTAGAAAGGAAAATATTTACCAGCTTAATGGGAAACATCTCACAATTGGTTGCTAGTTATTAGATTGAATTTGCAATAGCAATAAAAAGAAATTGTGTTTTTTGTTCTAGGATAAGCTTTATGGGAAGTCAACTGATAATTCTGTTGTTGAGTAATAGCAGTTTTTATAATGACATCCTTCTTTCTCAGTTTGAGTACATTATAGAGGAAATAAAAGGAAGACAAAGAGAAAATTGTATTTCAGAAAAATATTTTAGATTATTATTTCTTTCTAGCAACCATTTGCAAACCACTCACCACGCGTTTTGTGTAGTGTTTCTCCAATTTGCATAAAGTACTGTTAAAATCAAGTTCTGAATGCAGCTATTTTCTGTAATGACAATTTCTGTTGTATTATTTCAGTTCAAAAAGTCAGAAATCTTTTCTCCCTTTTGCTTGCCAGTTCCAATCTAGCAGCTGGAGCTGCATGGTCAATCCCTTGGGATTGTGCCAACTCCATTGACTTCATGGCATGGGTGTAAATATTTGGCTGTGCAAATCCATTAGCAAGATTAGGGTTAACGTATTTTTTTGTGTTGGACTTCTTCACGTGGTGTTTTGAATAATACCAAAGAAAATCTGTCAAGTTCAGTTATATTACTACCAAAACTGCAGACAGCCTGTTCTCTTTTTGTGTGCGTCATCCATGGTGCTAGCAGAACTGCCTAGGGCAAATAAAATTGTCTTGATAAGCAAACAGGGATGTGTAGGACATGGTTTCCTTCCATAAATTCCGGGAGCTAAAATACCCTACCCTGAGAAACCCTACACTAATTCAGTGCCAAACGTTGAAACTTGCAACTTAAAAAACCCAATAACAGCAACAAAATCTGACAACAACAACAAGCCTAGCAGAGGAGCTAAGCATTATTATAAATTCAGGCATCTTTGAGGTCACTTAGTGCCAAGGAGTGGGCACAGCAGTGGAGCTGCGCCACTCAGAACGTTGAGCAGCACTGATGCGCTTGGCAGAGTTAGCACCTATAACGTATGAAATCTACAACAGCCAGGGCACATTTTGCTTTTCATATCAGCTCCTTACAATTTTGTAAGCAAGTTTAAAGAAAACCAGAGTAATATGCTTACAACAGGTTCTCTTTGTCCTCATAATAATTCTGGCGTAGTTTCAGTGTTGTGTGGAAAACTGTATGCCTGCTTAAATGAGAAATAATCCTCGGTTATGACCTGATGTTAAATTTTCTGTTCTACTCCCAACTTCTTTTGTGTGGCTTTCTAGATTAAGCAAGATTATGACATGAAAAAAGGCACTTTAAGAATTCAATAGAATTTCTGATTTTGAGGAAGAAGCAGATAGATTAGACACAATTGGCTTTTTTTCCTATTTTGTTCTAAACTCTTCTTAAACTGGAAAGCCCCAAAGAGGAAATTTCTCATCTTATGGAAGTGTATGAAAGCTTTCCAACTCCTTAGCCAGATACACAGAGCAAAATGCATTACCACTGCTGGCTGATTAACCCTGCATTTGCAGAAATACTCCACTACTGACATTTTAAAATGTATTGGTATATCCCAGAGGAGCAGTAAGGCTGCACTGTAACATAGAGCACAGGTTCTGCCTCATTTTATGTGGAACATATGTATCAGTGTATATACCTGTCCTGGAATGCTCTTTTCTCTGCTGGCACATGACTTTTGTAGTTAGTCGGTGATTTTCACTATTCACGCTGTTTGAACTCAATCTAAACTGTTAGGCTGCATGCTTTTACTGACTGACCTCTGCTGTTTTGTTCAGCTGCAGACTGCTGAGAATGAGAAGGTGAGGTGGGAATTGGAGAAGACCCAGCTGCAGCAGAACATTGAGGAGAATAAGGAGAGGATGATGAAATTAGAGAGTTACTGGATTGAGGCACAAACCCTGTGCCACACGGTGAACGAGCACCTCAAGGAGACGCAAAGCCAGTATCAGGCTCTGGAGAAGAAATATAACAAGGCAAAGAAATTAATCAAGGATTTTCAGCAAAAGTAAGCAGCTATGCCAGGCTTAGGAAATGAATTAGTGGCCACATAGGAAACGTGTATATGTTATATTTTGAAATATGAAACCCACTATAAAACACCTGTAAGGTAAACAGGATTTTTCACTTTTAATCAAGAAAACCACAAGTTCTTCATTGCGGAGAAATGTTAGTATTATTCAAGTATTAGTTTAGCAATGCTGAAAAATAATACTATCACTAAAAAAAGACTTAATCTGTAGACTTATTCCCCATTGGAATGTTTCAGGATTACTAAATGTGGTTGCAAACAACCAAGAGTAATCATTGTAAAACATTTGATTAGAAGTGTTTGCTGCAATTCACAGTGACATAGCAGCTGGATTCCTCCTGCTGTGTACTAATGTAACATCCAAAAGCAAATTGTTTTGTTTCCTGTTACATTTTCTTTTTCTTGTAGATGCCAGGAGTGTTTGAGCTGTTGAGCTAACTGATCATTACCTGGCCCTATCTGTTTCATATGGTCCCTTCCCTTGATGGCTAGCAAGACTAATGACACCCTACATTTCTGTAATAGCTACCATTTCCTAAACTTTTTTTTTCTGCAGCATTTTTTTAATTCATGCTAAAATGTAGTCAAAGAAGAAAACTAAAAACTGTACAGCAATGGCAAGTGACAACTGGGAGTGCAGAAGTGAATATCTTGTCCCATTGAAAAAAAAAAACAACAAAATGTCATTACCCATCTTGGAATTTCGTAGCTGTTCAATAACTAACTGGCATCTCGTTTGCTTTCTATCATGAATGTCCTCGATTTTCAAAGTAAAACTAGGGAAAATAGCTAGAATGAGTTTGTATAGCTTTTCTGTTCCTATTTGACTTTGTATTAGTAAAAGGTTTAGTCTTTTGTTTTTAACTATCTCAGACTCCTAAAAGCTTCTAATGGATTTTCTTAAAACTTACTAGAAAATTAAATTTGTACCTGGAAACTCATGGATGTCCTTTCAACGAAGGAGTACAGTCATATTCTCATAAAACAAAGATTCTATCCCCTTTCCCACGGCAGAACTGAGATTTTTACTTTTTCCATGTTTCTATTTTCGCGTAGCATATTCGTATAGACCAATAAATAATCATTCAGATTCTTGTCCTAATTACAGTTTCATACTCATTTTTAGGTTAGTAACAAAGGAATTTTCTGATGCATAGCCTAGCATACAGTGTACCAGAACATCTTCTGTTTGAATCTGATTGCTTTGATGACAGCAAATACAACTTTTTTTTTTTTTTTTCCCTAAGAGAACTTGATTTCATCAAGCGCCAGGAAGCTGAACGAAAGAAAATAGAAGATTTGGAGAAAGCACATCTTGCAGAGGTTCAAGGCTTACAAGCTCGTGTGAGTACTACTTACTTGTATGTTGGGTGAATGAGACAATTCTGTCTGCTAATCTGGAAAAAAACCATAGATGTGTATGTGTGCTATAGGTAAAAATGGGTTTTATTTCTTTTAGATACGAGACTTGGAAGCAGAAGTTTTCAGGCTACTGAAGCAAAACGGGAGCCAGGTTAACAATAACAACAACATATTTGAAAGGCAGACATCTTTTGGAGAAGTTTCTAGAGGAGATCCAGTGGAAAATCTGGATACTAAGCAAGTGTCCTGTCTGGATGGCTTAAGTCAAGGTTTGTGTGAACCAACCCCTTAACTGCTGTTAATGTGTACATAAGTGATATGGTTATTATTTAGCACTTAAAGGAAACAATAACAACAGGGATGCTATTATTTTTCCAAAGTTCACCAAATAACATCAATGTGGAGTCCCAGAATAACTGTGCAATGTCTATTCTTTAAGAAAGGGAAATGCCTAGTCTGTGCTAATAAAGCTCAGATTGTTATTGATTTCTTAAAGCTTAAATTAATTTTCAGTGACATCCCATCAAAAGTTAGCTTTGATTCTTTCTCGTATATTAATAGAGTAGGAGAAAATTGTGCTTTCTTGTGTTCCTAAATTTGTCCTTAATTACCCAGGAACAAAGTTACCAGAACGAGAAAAACAATCATCTAGAATCTAGCATTTTGAATGGATCTCTGCAGGTGTCTGATCCTGCCTTGGTACTGACATCAAAAGCAACTGTGTAGGTGGAGCTCACGATTTCTCAGGAGGGAGCCCTTTGTGACAGAATGCAAATTCTTTAGCAGAACGTTCATTAAAATAATAGTCATCTATAGCACAGACTGATTTGCAACATAAGGCTTGTAAGTCTTTGCTCTGCGTTGCCGAAGAGCCAAAACACTAAGCTGCTGTCAGCAGGGTAACTGTAACCTTTACTAGTTTTGCATAGAAAAGATAATTCATTTATATTTTAGATTGTGTAAGTGAAAACATACAGATAACTTCCATGACTTTAGTTAGAGTTTTAAGTTCTGTAACTGCAAGTGGTTCCTCACCATTGAAGTGCATGCAGATTTTAAGCCAATATTAGATTCACAGCCCTGGGATGAAATTGCTTGACACAGGAACAATAAATGCTTACTGTGCATTTAGTGACAGTCCGTGACATCAGGTGTTGGGGTTATGACAAGGGAGCACCAGAGTCTGGTCCTAGAAATATTTTCATTGCAAATAAGGTACAGTATTATTCTCTGGTGAAGAAAAAGTATGTTGCATTACCAACTAAGTTGATTTCTAGCAGTCACAGAGATGTTTTATTAGGATTGCTATTTTGGCAGTTATTTCATGTGTGGACACAAATTGAATATTGCTCTGCAAACAAATGAATATGAATTATATTTTTAACATAATATATGTACATAAAAAAGGGCTCGTCTTTCTGAAACGGTATTTGTGTGATAGACAGACCTTGTGGAATTGTTTTCCACAAATCTCCATGTAGCTGTTTCTTTCTAGCAAGTCTGTATTGTCCTGAAATCTCAGACAAGCACACTGGGTGACAAGGAAGTCGATATTTCTGCATAGAGACTCAGTGAGTGTAGATTGCATCAGGAAAGGAAAATGTGTTTTGTTTACCTGCCTCACAGAAATCAAGTTTACATATTTCAACAGTGTCAACACACATCCATGACTCGGGAGCTGAAATCCATTCCCAGCCATCCTCTGCAATATACACTTTCTGTAGTTCGGTGACGTGTTCTGTTTAAATAAGACTGCAAAATTAAATTCTGATATTACCTTTTATTTTTTGTATATAATTTGAAAGAAATTTCTACACTAAAAAAAGATTTTAAAAAAATCTTTGTAAAGTATTAAAACTCTGTGTCAGTACTTCCAAATCATATTTTTCAATTAATATATTTGCATGAAAATTTTCATTTTCTAAGAGCTGCCATTTTTCACTGGGAAAACATTCGCTGGGGAAAGGTTGACCTGTGTTCAGTGCTTCTTTTCTAGTATCTATTGAGAGAGTGTAAGTCACACCTCTTGTTCAGCCTCAGCATTACATTTGTAGTATGGGACTGTGTGTTCGTAGCCACATCCTATAATTTTTACTCCAAAATTTGCAGGGGTGTCTACTCTAAAAATCAGTTTATGTAAAAATACATGTTTCAGGTACCCTGATAATTAAGATGATACTAAGCATGGTCTTTTTACCTCGGTGTGAACTGAGGTGCTTATTATATTTACATGTGGTAACAGAGTTGGACTAATTCATGGGTGTGCCTCGCCTGCCTGTGCACGGGAGCCTGGCCGTCCCTGCCCGCAGGTGGCCTGGCTGCAGTAACATCCCACCAGACTGCGCGGCTCCACGGGCTGTAACATAACCTCCTTGTGACGGGCGTCCAGGAACACCAGGGGAAGCTACAGAGATAATCAAAACCATGACAGCCCAGAGTCCTTCCTTTATTTTGCCTGGGAATACCAGAAGCCTGAGGGTTGTGTTTCTTTTACAAATATTTGGTTTATTCTGAGAGCCCAGAAGAAGAGATGAAGAGCAGCATAGCCTTCAGCTGTAGTGGTCGTGAGCTGTATCTGCAGTAGAGAACCAGGGTATTTACAGGTGACCTGGAAGGAGCCGGTGGTTTGAAGTCTGGACACGTCAGTGTTGGTGCCAGCTTGGCCAATACTTTCTCATCTCTGTGCAAATGCGCTTTTGAGCCACTCCGACAGCTGTGCTAAGTGTCTGGGGATGCCCAGGGGGCATCAGTTCACAGAAGGAGAATTTGAAATCCATCAGCGTGTGTAAAGGAAACACAGTGGGAGGACAGGCGAGCTGCTTCCCACTCCACAGTGCTGTTGAAATAATGCAGAAGGAAGCTCTCTGGGTGAAGTGGTTCAAGGCCTGCTTAGAGGAACTCCAGTTAGGAGTCACTCCATGAGCAATGTCGAACCTGTTAGAACTGTCCCATGAGATATTTATCCAGCTCGCTGGTAGGCTGGAAGATTCCTAGGAAACTGCTCTTGCTGATGCTTGTGAGCAATTTCTTTGCAACAGGCTGAAGCAAGGTTAGGTCAAGAGCCGGCACTGGCTGCTAGCAGGCAAGCTCTGGGATGGAGGGAGCAGCAGCCTCCAGGCCCAGGAGGTATTTTGCTTAAACAAGGCCAATGTGACCACTGAGGTGAACAAGCATTTGCAGTACGATGTCAGTGGTTTGTGTAAGTTGGGCAATGAATGGATGTATGGCAGTGTGTGCACCTGGAGGAATAACTACAGGTGATTCAAATCATGACAGGGTGCAGGCATCCTATCAACTCATGGTGGGAACATAATTATGTGCCAGACAATTTCCTAGTTTCATCTGTATCTAGAGTTGTCCACTGCCCTGCCCTAGCACTTGGACACTCTGTGCACTCAAATCACCGAAACAACAGAAAACTGACCTAAGAAGGGAAGATGGAGGGTCAGACTAAAATCAGATAGATTCCACTGGGTCAGTCGTTTCCATCAGCCTGCAGAGGAGCTGTGATCCAAACCATCTGAGGGGCTGGAGGGTGTCACCAGGAGCCAGGGGCTGGGGCTGCAGAAGGGAGAACAAGAGCTCTCCATTTTGGGGGTGGTGGTAGGTCACTGAGACGTCTGCACACCTGGCTAAACCAGGTCCTCTGAGACTGCGGGTCAGGATGCCATGGAAAGCATGGGGAAGATTTCTGCTTTGCTAAAGTCGGTGGATTCAATGAGGCTAAGATGTCTCTGATTTTTTGTTGTTGTTGTTTGTTTAAAGCAAAAATTTCAGTAAGATTAGCTTCCAATTAATTAGTGTGTTAGGAATGCAGTACTTAGACAAGTAAATTAGCCTAATGAATTCTGAATTGATTTGTACTTTGAGGGCTGCCAAACAAAAAAGTTGAAACCATAAAAAACAGCTATTCCTTGTCTGGCTTAAAATGTGAAAACACCTTTTATAAACGCATTTGTCTTACTGCAGCTTTATAAAATGTTAAATTTGCTGAAATACTCATATCGTTTGAATGGGTGATTGATAGCTAAGAAAACAGCAGTTATGTCAGCTCTACTTGGAGCAGCAAGTCACAGGCGAAGTGTTGATTATTCTTTACTCACAAGGCGTTCTCGAATGGGGCGGCTTTGGAACTAGGCAGATAAGTTTGCTTCATAGTTCCACTTTTTATGTGAAATATTTCTCCGATTTTTGTGCATCACGTAATGGTGTTTGGGCAGCAGATGAGAAGGGAAATACGTAAAACTGCTTTCTCTTCAAAACAGAAGGATTTGCTTGTTTTTTTTTTTCCAACAGAAAGTTATATGTATGAAGACAACAGTGAACAGGTGTGAGAGTGACAATGTCCAGCTCTTTTCTGATGATATATGAAAATAATGCAGCTTTAGATTATTATTTTTTTATGTTTTGATTCTTTTAAAGCACATATGGCAGAGTACAATATCTGCTGTTTAGAAAGTACAGAAACTTTGTAAGGGTTTAAGCCGTGGTGTTGTAGAGTACATCTCCCAGCCTTCGTGCAGGTCTTCTGACGAGTGTCTTGTTATTTTTTGTTGGGATAATTATTGCTTGTTGCGAATCTCTCAGAGTGTTTTGCAGCTACTAGATAAGCATAATAACAGATCTAACAGTCTGTGTCCTGCTCTGCACTGTATAGTCATTTTTCTAGTTAATCAGGTAGAACCGGAGCCCTTCTTTCTTGCAAGCATACAGCACATGGCCTCCTCGTTCCTCTCTTGAATGACTGTAATTCAAGGTGCCCTTCATGGAGCTTCTGGGTGGATTAATTTCATTTAATGTTGACTGTCATGGTAGACTTTATTGAACATCACTGGCAGTTGGTTGCAGTGAAAATTTATTTTAGCTCTCTCGGAGTCTTTCTGCAAAGCTGTGACACTGCCTCACTAATGGTTTTGCCAAAGCATGTTGCTGTTGGAAGGTTGAAACCAGGCAACTGCAGAAGATTCTGATAATCACAGTAATGATCGTGGCCTCTAAGGCTCCCGCTAAGGAAGGGGGCTTGGCAGAGTGTCTTTTGATGTGACTGGAGCAGGTGAGGCACGGCTGTGCTTGTGTTAACTGGTTTGTATTAGGGACTGTGATGCTTGCTGCTGACAGCAATGTTTTACTTCAGTTTAGCTAAGTTTACTTCCATTTTAGGAGTTTGAAGGAACTCTGAATAAAGCAAAGAAGGATCTACAAGAGGAGACATGTAATGGTTCTGAGGACAGTGCCGTAAGGGAGGAAATAACAAACGAGGTGCCAGGTGCTGATAAAAAGATGTTTTTACTTGCAGAAGAATTGGAGCAAACAGTTGGGGCACCCTATTTGTGTTGCCACATATAACTTTGAACAACAGATGTCCTCAGCAGCCAGAGGAGGATGGGATTCCTCTCTGACATCTCCTCCTGAGAGGGGTAATGTGGCAGAGCAAGCAAGCAGTTCCACTGTAGGTCCAAAGGAATGAATTTAGCACTTGGTTCTTAATCCTGTGAAAAACTGCCAGTAAGCCAGTCCAATTGCAAAAGGTTATCTGATTATCTTGATTCTGGCTGTATCACTCTTTGTGTGCTACTGACTACAGGCATTGCTTGTTTATGATTTGCACATATTGTACAGGATTATTTTGGGGGACATGGTGAGGGCAGGTCGTGTTCTTTAAATTTCCAAGTCATTCTGGTTACAGTAAAATGTAGAACAGCCTGAGGACTGCTCTGGAGATTCTTTTTGTAATTTGACGAGCAGCCTGCAAAACTGGTGAAGTTATAAGGGAAATCTTGTCAGGGCAGCTGGGGAAGAAAACGGCAGTCCAGTATGTTGTGTCCTCTGCAGTTGGCTTAAAAAGGCAGGAGTAGGGATGAGTGAATTGGCCCACTGGGTCTGAACTGATGTATTCATCCAGATGCTGGAAAACGTCTGTGAGATGAGGATTCCTTTGCTTGACGCTGTGACAGAGGAGCACTCTCTAGAGTGCAAGCAGGTCTGAGGGAATCTGCGTGCACCCGCTTTCTGGGCTAGTACAGCTGTGGTTAACAACTACGTTGTTTTGATGTGATCCCATGTAACAATGGGGATCATTTGTTGAATCTTAAAATCTTTGCAGTTGATTCTTCTTGATGCAGCTCCTGGATCTGGATCTGTTAGTGGCTTAGGCCAATAACCTTTTTTTTTGTACATGCCCTTTAGCAATTCTGATGCAGTTCTGACCTGATGCAGGTGCGAATAAGCCATGCAAAGTTCATGTGCTCTCAGTTGCAAGTCATATCTTAGGAGAAGGTAGTTTAATCCCAAAAGATACATATTTTACAAATAACTTTAAATTCTGTTTTCGTAAAGATTTCAATGAAGCAGTACCAGAAACAGAGAGACTGGACTCCAAAGCTCTGAAAACTCGAGCTCAGCTTTCAGTGAAGAACAAGCGGCAGAGGCCAACTAGGACAAGGCTCTATGACAGCATCAGTTCAACTGATGGAGAGGACAGCCTCGAACGAAAGGTGAGAAGGACTCTGCCCTCTCTCTCAGGCTTCCTATGGAATGCTAGATTGCCTTTTAAGTCTTTTTATCCTCTGTCTTTGTCCTTGCATTGTGGCACAGGCAGTATGTATTCCTCGGTGGCCAGCACGCTGTGAATGCCCTTGAGTGATGTTTGAGTCCAGTTTCCTTTGAGTCAGCACACCTGGGTTTTTCTTTTTTTTTTTTTTTTTTTTTTTTTTTTTTTTTTTTTTTTTTTTTTTTTAGGAATTTTGGTTTTTTTTA
>VXAV01006376.1:0-19014 GCA_013399715.1 Alectura lathami | reverse complement strand
TTTTCTTTTCTTTTAACAGGAATCCTGGGCTTTCTGAAATATGTGTGCTTTATAATACAAAGTGGGTCCTTCAATATATGCAGGAGGTGAAAGGAACTGAAGTCCTACATTTCTTTTTTTTTCTTACTTTGTTAACACAATCGATATAATATTTACTCATTGTTTTATCTGATTCTGACTTCTGGCTGAAAGCAAATAACCAATAAACAACACTGTGTGGTATTAAAAGGTAATGACATGAATTGCTAAAGCGTTTCTTACAAATAAAAGAGTAAACAATTAATTAAAAAAATGCATGTTCAAAGTAAACCTTGCTCGGATTGGTTACTAAATGGTATAACCTACTTTATAATCTCTTATACCAACAGCTGTCAAACAATTACAGTAGTTCCATGCACATTTCAAAACCACCACTGCCCTTATGCATGAGAGCATCCTCACCAGCATCAGATTCTGGTGCTTCCTCCCTCTCCCCAGTGGCTAGCAGTGCAGCAATCTCCCTTGACAACCTAACTGAAAACCAAGAAGAAGGACAGCACCACAAAGGAGGTGTCCTTTCCCCGTATGCTCGGGGAGACACTCCACTTTCCTCTCCTTCAAAATCTGGGCACAGCTCTGAAGCATCTCCTTTGCATCACCCATCTGGCAGGAATGTTTTACAAGATAAAGGTATTGCTATTTTTTACAATAAATTGGTGCATCATTTTGCTTACTTTCATCTACTTTATAAACTGTTGTGTAGTACAGCCATAGCAACTAGAAGGTCATCTTCTCTTCTTCTTTTGTCTACCTGAAAGTCAGAAAATTATAGCTGACCTTGTATGATGATATAAGAAAAGGACAAAGTTAAAATGAGATCAGGAACTGCTTCCTTTATTTCTTTTTTCTTTTTTTTTTTTTTTGTTGCCTTTAAGAAAATCTTCTCCATATTGTTCAAAACACGAAATTATTCTAACATTTTTGTGTTAGAAACATGATTAACACATTGAGTTTATGAGTGGTGTGAGTTAGGCACTGATGCTGTTTTTGGAGGGTTGTAGAGGACTGTAAAGCAAGAGTAACAGATTGTAGCTTTTAATTGCTGAGAGGAAGCAGAGTCTAGGTTAAACAATTGGTCAGTGGCTGGGGAGTCTGTATTTGTAGAAAAAAAAATCAGTGACTTGTTAGAAAGGTTGGCTACGTTGTTATTTACTTAGCCTTAAATGTGAACTGGGTGACACAGGATGCAATCATACCTAGTTCAGGTATGTTTCTCAAATACGTGTTTATTCAGTGCATTAACAATGCAATACTGCACAGAATTCTGAGCCCTCCATTTCAGATGTCTGTGAAGTCGAAATTAGCAATTTGCATAATTTTAGCATTCTTACGTATGTACCTGGCATTCTCTAACTGTAACAGAAGCTAAAGTACGTGATAAAATTGTTTGTAAGTGAGGTGTGCGGGAATAGGCACGGATAGGTTCAGAACAAACTTTGGCTGAGTGGAATTAACTGGAAAGAACAGCTTGTTGAGGGTTTCTATTTGTCTGTATGAATGAAAAGATTTACCATTCATTTACCACCTATTCTTTCTTCATCAGAAAGGCTTTCACACCAATTCTTAAAAGACAGATTAATAAAGTTTTGTTGAATGTAAAATAGGTTAATATGTGCTGAGATTTTTAGTTGGGTTCTGAAACTGCTGGTCTCATTGTACAGCTGCTAATTGTATAATTTTTAATGAATCAACTTTAGAGCCTGAATTCTGCAAGTGAAAAATAAGGATGTGAACATAGGAACATGATTTCCCAACTCTTACTTCAGTGTATGCTTGTGAATACTTTATCAGTGAAACCTTAATTCCTGCATTTACATCTGATGTACGAAAAATATCTTGATAAAAATTGGTGGAGACTTGCCTTATACTTTGAGAAGTGGGTTATTATTTGCTGCCCACTGTGTTGCTCTTTCCTTCCCAATTTAGGTTTGAAAAATAATCTGTGTCTAAATAAGGAAGGGTGTCATGCTTTCCCCACTGTGGCTGTTAGATAAACAGCCGGTGCTTTTGGGTGTATCCAGATTCTACTGAGTACATGAAAACTAAAATAGAGCAATTTCCTTTCAAACAAAAAATGTACATTTAGTAAGTTCTACAAAAAGGAAATATCCTAAAGCAGTTGTTTTGCAACAAGTACTGTAGAGACACTATTTTCATTAAAATAGTATCTACTAAAACAGAGTTCATTCAAACTCTTGCACTGCAGAATAAGAAAAGAGCTGTTGCATTCTGTGTGTTTAATTAGTTGGGGTTTTTTTAGAGATGGAAAACATGAATTTGTGGACACGTGTGTCCACTGATTAATCTCTGATTAGCAAAAGTGAGCTTTAGCAAGCTCTCACTTTTTTTTTTTTTTTTTAAATAAAATCCTGAGTGTTGTGGGAAGAGCTGCAATGGCAGGAGCTCATTGCAAAATGGTGAGGAGTTTCGCTTCTTTGTCTTCTAAGCACAATTTTTCCATGTACAAATATGATTAATTTCTTCAGATCTGCTTGTTTTGTGCAACCTGGTTTGACAGGGCAGCAGAGGTGACCGCTGTGGACAGTCCCTAGTTGATGTGGGGCTGGCTTCAGCTGTGCTGTGACTTTGGGACAAGAAGTTAGGTCTAGGCCCCTTTCCCATCCGTCAGCCGCAGATTACTTACACCAGCTCTTGGAGGCTGAAAGTGATGGATTAAATGGCTTCTGAGTGATTCATCCTGAGGAACCAGCTCTCCCTCACCCTCTCAGAAGAACTTGAAGGAGGCAGGGAAGATGCTTCCCTCCACGCTGGTCAAACGTCCCTCCTGCCTGGGCAGGGCAGCTACAGCTCTGGTTCGTGGCCACTGCCATGGACCAAGCAGCACATACCTCCTCCTGTGCAAGGCTCTGTAGGTGGAAATCTCTGCTGAAATTGTTGCTGGTACCTAGCCCATCCATCTTCCCCTATATCTCATGGCCAGCATGAATGCTTTCCCCAGCAAATCTTAGTTATTCAGAGCGCTCCAGCTGGGCCAAGCTGTGTTTGAGTGGGAGCAAAGTGATCCAAATGCCTGACAGAAACGGGCTCGAGCTCGTACATACTACGTGTCCCTGCCGAGCTCTGCAGATTATTTCCTCTACTACAGCTGCAAAACCTCCAACTACTAAATGCCTGTATTATTTGCCTACCACAAAAGCAGTGCATCTTACAGTTTCATTTGCTTTAAGATGTTTCTCAGAAAAGCCCACAGCCCCCAGCTCCCAAACCCCACTTGCCTGTGAGTACCAAGTGTGAAAAGAAGCATTGCAATCTTTTGTTCTTGAAAGTAGCAATTTTGACAGCGATGAAAAATATACATATGAAAAGTATACATTAAAGATGAAAGAGGAGCCATCATAGAATCATAGAATCACAGAATGGTTTGGGTTGGAAGGGACCTTAAAGACCATCTAGTTCCAACCCCCCTGCCATGGGCAGGGACACCTCCCACTAGCCCAGGTTGCTCAGAGCCCCATCCAGCCTGGCCTTGAACACTGCCAGGGAGGGGGCATCCACAGCCTCTGGGCAACCTGTGCCAGTGTCTCACCACCCTCATAGGAAAGAATTTCTTCCTAATATCTCGACTAAATCTCCCCTCTTCCAGTTTGTGGCCATTACCTCTCATCCATCGCTACATGCCCTTCTAAAGAGTCCCTCCCCAGCTCTCCTGTAGGCCCCCTTCAGGTACTGGAAGGCCGCTATCAGGTCCCCCTGGAGCCTTCTCCTCTCCAGGCTGAACAACCCCAACTCTCTCAGCCTGCCTTCATAGGAGGGATGCTCCAGCCCTCTGATCATCTTCATGGCCCTCCTCTGGACCCCCTCCAACAGCTCGATGTCTTTCTTGTGGTGGGGGCCCCAGAACTGGACGCAGCACTCCAGGTGGGGTCTCACGAGAGCAGAGTAGAGGGGCAGGATCACCTCCCTCGCCCTGCTGGCCACGCTTCTCTTGAGCAGCCCAGGATGCAGTTGGCCTTCCGGGCTCCAAGCACACATTGTCAGCTCATGTTGAGTTTTCCATCAACTGACATCCCCAAATCCTTCTCCTCAGCGCTGCTCTCCAGCCATTCTCCGCCCAACCTGTGTTTGTGCTTGGGATTGCCCCAACCCAGGTGCAGGGCCTTGCACTCGGCCTTGTTGAACTTCATGAGGTTGGCATGGGCCCACCTCTCCAGCCTGTCCAGGTCCCTCTGGATGGCATCCCTTCTCTCTAGCATGTCAACGGCACCACATAGCTTGGTGTCATCCACAAACTTGGTGAGGGTGCACTTGATCCCACTGTCCATGTAACCAACAAAGATATTGAACAGCACTGGTCCCAGTACCGATCCCTGAGGGACGCCACTCGTCACTGGTCTCCATTTCAACATCAAGCTGTTGACCACGACTCCCTGGGTGTGACCATCCAGCCAGTTCCTTATCCAGCGAGTGGTCTGTCCATCAAACCCATGCTTTTCCAATTTAGCAACCAGGATGTCATGTGGGGCAGTGTCAAGTCCAGGTGGATGACGTCAGTTGCTCTTCCCTTATCCACTGATGCTGTTACTCCATCATAAAAGGCCACCAAGTTTGTCAGGCACGATTTGCCCTTGGGGAAGCCATGCTGGTTGCCACCAATCACCTCATCTTCATTTTCTGTGTGCCGGAGTAGAGCCTTCAGGAGGATCTGCTCCATGATCTTGCCAGGCACAGAGGTGCAGCAGATCTTTGAGGAGAAAAGGGAGGAGCATGCGCAGTGTAGAGGTGATGCAAAGTGTGCGTTGCCTGAGGTTGCCTATTACTTTTATTTTTTCTCATGGGGAACCTTTGTGTGTTTTGTTTTTTAACCTGAGGTTACTTGTCAGTGGTTCTTGGATGCTTTTGTTAGGATAAGGACTTGTGTCAGTAGAAATAGTATGGCCTTTAGAGTGTCAGTATCTCAAGAGGCTTGTTTTCCTGCTTTTTCCATAATGATTTATGAACTTATTGAACTTTTTACTTGAATGAAAACTTGGCCAAATATTATCCACAATCCAACACACAGAGTTCGTCAGTGTACATGATTTACTGTCCTTTGGTATTCTGAGTTAATTCTGAGGGCTTAAGCTCTGGTAGCCTCCTTAGAAGGAATCCGCAAATGCAGCAGTGCTTGTATCCAAAGCCTCTGTAAATCTGATGTGACATTGTAAAGTCACCGTATTGCAAGTGACATGAATGACTGACCTTCATTTCCTTCCTCTAGAAGATTTGGGGGTACTCTTTATGCTTAAGAATCACAGAAACTGTGTCTGAATTTTTCAGTTGCTGTGTGTTTTAGCTGCCATATAGATTTCAAAGGATGCTTTAGATACTTTGAGTCGTTATTTTAACTTCATAGGTCCTGCAGTCTGTTTCCTCTTCAGGTTTTAACAGTCTGTGTAGAAGAGACTAGTAATCAGTAGAGGACTCAGGGCAAATTTATTAACTAAGCTACTTTTAATTTTTTTTTTTTTTTTAATGGAAATGGTTGGATTTCAAGTTAAACATTCATTTTTACCAAGGTGTTCAAGCTAAACAGATACCTGTCATCTAGCTTGTCCATCATAAAAGTACCTTCTGCTCCAAAGTTCAAGAAGGCATTTCAGCAATCAGTTTTGAACTAAAGCATACATACCAGATGATTTCTGTGAAAGGAGAAATAAGCAGCTACTGTTGTGTTTAGAAATGGATTTGCTGTAATGTTTACGTATAAATATTTTGTGTTGTTTGTCTTACTACATATTCATTAAAGATGAACCAAAAATAACTTTCTTCATTTTCTTGCGTTAAGATAAGATTCCTTCATGTGCATTTTCAAATTTTGAAACTATTAGTGTATTTTTATTTCTTTCCTCACCTTCCTCTTAAAAATGAGAAGAATGCACCTAATTAAATTGTGTACTCACAGGTGTGTACATGTATGCATATCTAATTCTGAACAGATACATAGACTGTTCTGGGTGGATGGAAAGTGGAATGGCTATCAGCAGCAATTAAAAATAATAATGTACATTCTCCCGTGTACAAATGTATCCTAGATGGTGCCACATGTGCCCAGGCAGCAAGAGCAACTCCCCCTACTATAGGGCATGCAGAAAAACTAAAGCGAAAACTTGCAGATCTTGGGTAAGCATTTTGTTACTAATAATATTCATTTTATTACAAGTAGAATTTCAAAGACATCTCCTAATGTTTTCTAATATCATTGTAGGGCTCCCTTGCGGAGGAGTTCAAACAAGGGCAAGAAGCGGAAAGAGAAAGAGGCTATGAGGGTGACCTGTGGCATTAGGTATGGGTGAAAGATTGAGGATGCAAGAAATGGCATGCCAGAAGCACTGGGAATACCTCATAACCGGGCAGATGGGAACACTGGCAGTCCCACGGCCTTCATATAAATAAGTTTGAAGCCTTGAGACAACCTTCTGAGCTTACAAACCTAGAGTTCTTAACTAATGGGAGACTAACAAAAAATCTAAAAATACTTGAAGGTTTGCATCGCTTCTTCTATTACATCCACTGATGGAATTTGCAGAAATAGGCTATTAGAGCTGGCCTACAAGAGGCACAAACAGACACACTAAGTTAATAATACCCTTGATTCAGAAATCTTGACACAATTCCACATATTTTTTGGACAAAGACCCCAGAACAAGGATGAGCAGCAGATATTCCCTGCAGCTTTGCTGCACCCGCTTCAGGAATGCTTTCAGAAAACTTTCTTTCTGAACATGAACATCATAAGTTGAAAGTAGATCGGAGAAATGATGACTGCATTGTTCGTGTCACCAATGCTCAGGCAAGGAATTGTGATTTTTTTGTGAAATTTTATGAGACCACATCATCAGCATCTGGCCTCTGAATAAATAAATGGCCATTCAAGACGGCAGGAAGCAATCTTTTGTGCAAAAGCTAGTCTAGATTTTTACTGAAGTTCTCCTCACTGATGAGTCTGACATGACCCCGTCCAAAGGGGGCGATACCTGGTTCCAGGTATGAGAGACAAGCATTCTGGGAAGCGTTGGGAATGCTAAGCAAACATAATACATTCTGAAAGTCCAACGTTCATAGCAACTCAAAAACTCTGAACATAATGCAAAAGGAAACCTACATGATAAAAGAAGCTGAGTTGAAATGCTGTTCAGAACCTGTATGTGGTTGAAAAACAGTACGTAGCAGTTTGTGGAGTTTTGCTGTCAGTCTCTAACACATGGAGACCCAGTGACAATTCTCCATAAAATCAGAGAAGCAGAAGAAAAGTTAGACTGCTGACTTACCCCGTCAGGCACGCTGTACTGAACTGTAAGTGTTCTAACACAGCATACGTTCATGTTCTGCACATAGCTGGCAGGATCTTCAGTGATCTTACAGCAGTCAGTGCCTCTGTGCTAGCATCAGAAAAAGTGTTGCACTGCTTGCAGAGTGCCCTGCAGTTAATGTTCATTGCTGTTCATTGCTCTTCCTTGGTGGGAGAGAAGGATTTGTTAAAGCAAATTCTCTGCACCTGTGCATAGCTGTAAGGCAGCTAGTGGCCTTAGCAGGGAATTAACACCAGGTACTATGTAAGTACCAAGCACAGGTTGCAGAGAAAGAAATATACGCTTGTTTGTGACAAGCAGACCCTACAGAACTTGCTGTGTTCCTAATGCCACCACAGTATGTTACAGGAGTTTGTGAAATCCAACAGGTATCTACCTTAGAGGAAGCAGATATCAGCGTAGGATGACCAGTTGCTTGTTAGACCATTTAATAAATCAATTATTTGCATTGTTTGGAACTGAATATTTCTGAGTTGGGATACAGTTACTAAAAACAAAGTTTAATTTGAGCTTTCAACCAGTTTAGGTTGAGCTTTCAAACTCAAAATTCATAAGCATTTGTAATCCTCACTGTGCTTCTGTAAACTGAAATGTTATTATTTCAGTATAACATCAAAACACCAGTTGTCACTTTCTTTGTTAGTAACTCCAAAGAATTTGCCTGAAAAGAAATGTGAGAATGTTTTCTCTGCAGCCCAAAGCTGTATAAGCTCTTTGAAAGAAGGAAGATGACAATCAAAAGACAGCATCCTGTTATAATTATTTATGTCTATTAGAGATTGGTGTAGAATTAATCATGCCATCAGATATACGTTGCAAGCGTTATTTTGCCATTTCAAAAAGTAAAAATAATTAAAAAAAAGCACAGAAGGTATGCAGAAGAAAATCCTACCGCTGATGTTAAATATATAAGCATAAGCAATTTCTGCCATTTAAGTAGAAAGCATGTATTCCTCAGCCTGGAGCTAGGTGATCCAGACAGTGTCATTCTTTTTTTCTTTCTTCTTTCGAGCAATATCTGAGCACGAGCAGGGAGAAGACGGCTGTGTCAGACACATCTACCTTGATGTAGCTGGAGGGAGGGAGAATTCTTGTTCTGCCTCGCTGTCTGGGGGCCATCTGACACCCTCCATTTCATCCATACAGAAAAGAGGCTTCACAATACGCAGAGCTAGTGATTATGTTCGGAATGATTTAGAAGCTGGCTGTAAGGTAGAAGTTGAGGGGAGATTTATATACTTGCAGTTTACTGGCAGCTGCTAAGAGCAGTACAGCTTTCAAGCTCTGAAACAGGCTTAGTTAATGTTAATATATGCATTGATATAAATGGGAACATGGCATATTCATAAGTTCTTTGATACAGACACATTGAATAGTTACTTTTAATTTACATACTATGCAGTTGACATGTTACAAATATTTAGCAAATAATACAGGCGTTTTATGTCATAACTATCACCTTTGCTGTGTTCATATTGTCCAGTGCAATATTTGTTACCATAAAGAGACAAGCTGATAGTATTGCATAAGTGTTGCTTCCATTTTTTCTGTTTTAGTATTTGTAATATTTAAAATTAAGATCCAGATCCAAGACAGACCTGTCCGGGAAGCAAAGCCTGCCTGGGACAGTGCTGGGCCTGATCTATTTGCTTGTGCTAAGAAGGCACCACCACTGTGTGTGGCTCCTTGACTGGAGCTGGTTCACACCAGAGCACGGGGGCACCGGCATTCTGTGTGGATGTCTGTCTCTGTTTGCTGCATGCATCATGTTATCTGAGAGAGCTTGAGTTAGAAAAAAAATCAGAAGAACACACTTTTTCCTTGTTCTGTTGGAAGAGGGGTTTCAAGAATGCCATTGCCAGCTGCATGCCCCTATGGTGATTAGTCAGTTACATGGAATGACACTCTTTTTACGGTTAACTACCTCTGCAGCATTTTTTCGTATTTTCTATTCTAACACAAATTCCTGCTCCGTTCTCTTACACAGGACCACCAGAGAGATGCTGCAGAAATCAGCAAACACTACACCTTTACCAGAGCGATCCTCCTCTCTCCCACACTGTGTACCATTCACATGGTATGGAGAGGGTGGCAAGGGATCCAATTCTTCTAGCAACCTGCCATCACCTACCAGCTCAACTGAACCTTCCTCTGAAAATATAAGTCCAGCTAAAAAAGGGTCAAAGGTAGAAAATAAAGACTACCTTATTCCCACTGTGTTGAGTGGCATAATTGGCTTCATGTTTCTGGAAAAAGAACAGGCCAATATGTTAATACTACAATAAACAGTGCATGGTGTTCATTGTACAGTAAAAGCTCGTCTGAACAGAGCATCGCCATTGTTGTGCCATTCCACATTCTGCCTTTTTGCTCTGTCTTTCTCTTAATGTACATTAACTCAGTAAACTAACTTTGGTGTGCTGTACTGTAATGAAAACGAGTGGTGCCAGTGGGAGTTAGCATTTGGATCCACTGAACAAATGCTAGATTTGTGTATTCAATTATAGATATTCTCCGCATTCTTCAGGACTGGTTGTGGGAATACCTACCCATTTTTAGTGTGCTAAAATGAGATGTTTGCAAGTGAAGAAACGTTGTATGCCATCAGTTATTTGCCTTTTTCCCCCCCCAGTGTTGAAATCTGCTTGTCATGCATGCATGGATGCTGGATTTAATTCTATGTATGAAGATGCTTGAACTATAAATATGATCTATTGCAATCTAATACATCTGTGTGGTTCCCTTCTATGTGCATGAAATGTTTCAGCATGATAACTCCCTATATAACCCTTAGTTACCGTCTGTACTTAGCTTTTTCTTGTTTATTTTCACTTCTGGAAAGTATTTATCTGCCTGTATCCTCTGATAACTTGTAGCAGTTTACTTTTTATATCGATGTGGTAAAAAAAAAAAAAAAAAAAAAATCTAGTTCTCAGCTTTATATACAGGAATTTGAATCAGAAATCAAATTCGTCTGTCTTCTACAGAGGCACACGTCTGCACATACCTTAGAGCAGTTTCCACAGGTATTTTTTTTCATTTTGGTGCCATAAGCTTGTGATACCTTCTGCTGTGCACAAAACCATGCAAGGTCACAGCAGTGGCTGGGTCGTATGGAGGGGAGAGCAGCCCAAGGCTGGCCCGTCCAAGTCAGGTGGACAGAGAAGACCACAGATGAAGTCTCTCAAGATAAAAATAAATTGATCAGTCACCTGCTTTCTTTTTAAAAGGAAAACGAGGATTAGACATGTAAAACCTGTTTGTGCTGTTAAACAAATATGGTGTAAAAATAATTTTGAAATGGGGAAAAAGCATCCTCTTTTACACTTACTGTTGGGTTGTGAAAGTTGTTTTGTTCTGCTTTTCTTCACCCTGCTCTCTCATTGTTATTGTTAGCAGGCCTTGGCTATCTTGTGTTTTTCCCACAGACAATGAAAAAGACTAAAATCAAACATAAAAGTGAAACTTACACAAAAGAGTGATAAAAGGAAAATCAGAGTACTTGAGAGGAAGAAACTGCTCGTCACACAGCAGGAGGTGGAGCTGTTGAACTCCTGGCCTAAGAATGCTGTGGGGCTAAAAGTTTTGGTATTGAGAAAGCTGCTCAGATCTTCTTGTCCTCTGTAGAGAGATGAGAAAAGCAGGACATTAATCCTAAAATTTGCTGTGAGAAAATATAACAGGAAAGCGTCTTGATGTTCTCTGTTAAGTTTGCAAGCTCTTAAATTAGCAGTACCTATGCTGCTATTTAGGTTTTTAAGGCATGGTGTGTTACCATAATTTAGTTGGATTTCCAGCAAAGCTCGTGGGCACCAACACTTGCTGGTGTTAGAAGCCCTGTTGTTTGCAGAGAGAATAGGTCAAATATCTTTGGGGGGGATAAAAGAATAACTTTTTTATTGTTGTTTTCGGGTTTGATGTTTGGGTCCATTTTTAAAGTTGAATGACAAAGGAGGATCAGATTTGTTACTCGGTTAGATGACAGAGCAGAAATTAGAGGTTTCAAAAGAGAATAGAGGTCTCTGTATCGTCAACTGTGTATTCAATTGAACGGAATGTCATGGCGTTTTTTTAGATTTTGTTTTTTATCGTTCTCGGATCAAACTTTCTCCCTCTAAAATGTTGATTTTTGTATTATTCTGGTGGTCGTTTTGCTACATTCCTGGAACAATGTGCACACTCTTGCTATTCTTTGCTACAAGGTGTGATGTTCATCGTTACATTCTTAAGAAAAAATGATGTTTGTTTTATGGTTATTATTTCAGTAATTAACATTCAATGTCCAAAGATGTCTTTTACTTTCAATTTCATTTTTTTCTAAAGGTATAGGCAAAGAGGGAAGAAACAGAAGTGGGTTCACGGGATATTCTCCTTGCTCTTTTAATAGCAGTTTTCACTTCTCTCTGCTAATTAATCCTCTGTCCTATTCTTTGTACTACTGCGTGTACTACCACTTGTCCTGAAGATCTGAAGGACAACAAAATGCTATTGATTAACCAGCAGAAGCAATAATTTAGCTCCATGATCATATCCAATATTTTAAGAGGCAGCCTATGAATTGCTTTCAGACCGCTTTGCTACTCACTGAGGCATTAAGCTGGCAAGGATGTCTCTTGAAGTACACAGTGGTAAAAATATAGCATATTTTTCATTAACAATGCAAAAGATTAAGCTTCCTCATGTGCCTTGTAACTGGTTGGTTTGGTGAATGGTTGAGATCACTCCTGAACTATGCCAGCCTAGAAGGCAGAAAGCAGATGACCCTTCTAGATACGTTTGAGATCATTTGTTCATTCTAACTCATCTTTTTTTCTCTACAGAATTTCACGTTCAACGATGATTTCAGCCCCAGCAGCACAAGTTCAGCTGATTTGAGTGGTTTAGGAGCAGAACCTAAAATGCCAGGTTTCTCACACAACTTAGCGCTGTCGTCAGATGAGGTATGTTGATGGAATTGTTCAAGGTGGGAAATAGTTGTTTTCTTTCTCCCATGGCATTTTTCTTGATAATTACTCAAATAAAGATGGCATGGATTTCGGCAGTAGAGAGGAAGAAGGTGCAGTATGATTGGACAAACATGGCTGAAATGTAAGGCACCTGCACCTAGCCTATTTTTTACCCTGATACATTAAAATAATAATGACCTGTACATGCAGTTATTGTGTATTCCTGTAGCTGAATGTGTATATAGTGATAGAATGTGTATGTGTTAACCCAGTTTGCATCCTTTGTGCTTGCTTTGCACATACACAGTGGATTTGAGTTTCGTTCTTCAAACTAGATGTTTTTTGACAAGTGATGACGTGAAAAAGCATTCCAAACCTCATAAATTGGTGACAGAATTGAGAGGAATATAATATTTTGAAAACAGATTTCTAAGATACTAGTTTTTTAGCTCAATTGCAGTGAAGCTGCACAATTTGGCAGTAGCTAACAATACATCCAGTAGACCCAAGAAACCTGTACCTTTGTTCTCTTACAAACACTCAGTAAGAACTTCGTATTCGTCAGCTGAGGTTTGGGCCAGGGGGTTTTCTAAGAGAGGAGGAACTTCAGGTGTCTGTGAGTGTTTTTTTTTTTTTTTTTTTTATAACAGTTAGGTTCATGCTATAACTGCTGGAGTGCTTTGCACAGATTTAAAGAATGAAAGCCATTCTGTGCCACCCCCATTTACCAAAATGGAAGTCTACAAGACCCGTCATTCTTGAGAGCTTACTTACTGCAGATACTAAAAAGCAAAAATTTCTAAGAGTCATAGCCGAGTGGTAGATGGAAGTCTGCATATACTGTGAATTACTGAAAACCACAGAGATCATTTATACTTTGTTTGATATTAATGCTATCTTGATAATGCTTTTTGTTCTTTTGTGATTTTTCCTTCTTGTTATATCACGTATTTTATTGTGACAATGCCCCGTTCCCAGTATTGAGCTAAAATTTGGAAAATGCTTTCATTTGACTTGTTCAGCTTTCTTCTTGGAAACTTCTAAAATTCCAAGTCTGAACAGGTCTATAGGAGGGAATGTGTTTTCCCCATCCTCTGCTCTACTGAGCTGCAGCCTCTGCCCAGGGCAGCGCACCTGGTGATAGCTGCAGGGAAGCCCACACAGCCACCCGACAGGGCTGGGCTGCCATTGCTCTTGGACCTGTCGGTGCATTGCTGCGAGCACTCCTTCTCTCAGGTTCTCAGGCAGATCTGACATAATTATTTGAAGGAGAACGAAAGGAAAGGGTAGGCAGGGAGACCCAGGTCCTGTGCTTAGTTGTCCTCTAAGTAGTTTTTGCTCTTGCCATTGGAACCATCACGCAAGGTCCCACAGATTCCGGTGTGTCAAGACCAGGAGCTCAAGGGGTTTCAGTGGCACGGTCTCAGGCTTAGCTGCCAAGTCATGTGTGTGCTGAGCTTTCAACATAACCTCTCTGCTTCTGGAAGTAATTTTTTTTAAAGAAATCTCTTTGTTTTTTGAGTAGCCGTATCTGTTTGCAAATCTTGGTGCTGCCCTTGCCCAAACTTTTACATGCTGTTACATGTTCTGTATTTTGTTTCTATAATGCTTTTCTTTCCCATTTCTTTGTTGCTCCCTCACTCAGAGCCTGGATATGATTGATGATGAGGTGAGATACCAGTGTGCTGTTGTGGTGAATTGTGTGACCATCGCGTGGCAATGTACTGTCTCATTTCCAGATTTGCATTTCTTGTTTTACTGTGTTGTGTGGCAAACCCCCTTGTTTGAGCACAACACGCAGATGTCACTGGCTCCTCTCGCCTTGTCTTCAGCTCCCCTCTCCTTTCAAGGCCATGGCAAATTGCAGTTTTTGTGGTATGTTGGAAGGGGGAGGAGGGCCTGTGTCAAAGCACACCCACCAGGCCAAGCATCAGCTGCACTGAGCTCCTGCTGGCTCCCAGACAAGGAAAAGATAGTGCTTAAACCGTCTTTTCCCCATCCCTGAGAAACGGATGGCCAGAGCCTGAAAGAGCTCCCAGCATCACCTAACACAGTGGAAAAGCTGTTCAGACCGGAGACAGCTGCAGCAGCCTGTAGCAGCTGCTTTGCTGGCCAGGACTTGGACAGAGCAGCTTTTGTTTCAGGCCCCACCGGCTTACCCCTGGGTGGAAGAAAGTGACAGAGGGGGGACACGCAGGGCTGAAGCAGCTGAAGGTCAGCCTGCCCCTCCTGGTGCCGTGTTTGTGCTCTTCTCCTCAGCAGCACGACGTGCTGAGAGCAGGGCCAAGGCTGTGGGTTCGCTGTGTGTTCCTTGCCACTCTCTGTGTCATCTCATAGTCTTCTGTAGGTAGCATTTGGTCTCACTGGCTGTTTGGTGTCACCACTTTGAACTTCAGAATGGTTTTTCTGAGGGCTTTTTCCCCTGAATTTCTTGTTTTGTAGCTTAAACACATCACAAAGATCAGTGAATGTGCCTGGCAAGTGGAATGCAGAATCCACTGTGTCCATTAGAAACCTTGTAACTTGAAGGATAAAAATCTTGTGAGGGAATGGGAGTTGCACCTGTTTTGAGCTGAGCCACCAGGCCATTTCAGACCCTGTTTGGATGAAAAGGAATGCCAGTTCCTTTCTCTTCTATTTATAAATAGAAACTTCTTAGGTACCTTACGTCCATTCTCAGTTATCTGGTAAGACACAGATGTAATGCAGTGGTGTGAAACTGTTGTTACAGTAGTATGAAGTCAGTACAGGTACCTCTGCTCTGATGCTGGTGCTTTGTGCAGAAAAATGCAGCTGCTAGTCAGTGTTACCCTCGTCATAATAATGCAGCATGTTTTTGTCACAGATCCTCGATGACGGGCAGTCTCCAAAACACAGTCAATGCCAGAGCCGGGCCGTTCAGGAGTGGAGCGTGCAGCAGGTTTCCCACTGGTTAATGAGCCTCAACCTTGAACAGTATGTTTCTGAATTCAGCGCCCAAAACATTAATGGGGAGCATCTCCTTCAGCTGGATGGGAGTAAGCTTAAGGTACCTGACTGAGTGGGCTTCAAGATTAACTGTGTTATTTGTTGTCAGTTCAGATATAGGATGTAAGAATTCTGCCAGAAGGCAGAGGACCTGTGTGTGCAGTGGTGGTCAGCTGGAGTAATGTGCGTGGGGTAGAAAGCCACAGCAGCACGTAGAGAAATTCTCCTGTGCACTTAGGTTCAGTGGCTTCCAAAACAGAGGGGGCTGGCTTTGTGAAAACCCTGGGCGCATATAATGTAACCGTATTTGCGTGCTTAAACCATACAGTGGCATATGTAAGAGGTATTTGCCTACACGTTTCTCATCCAGCTCTGTTTTACAAAAGAGCAACTCATAGAAGATGGTAAATAGAAATACAGCAAAGTAGCAGCTGTAAAATGGATTACTGCGACACTGGAGGCAAAAGCTGGATACCAACTGTACTGTTAGAATTAAATACAGTTCTGACGTATAAAGTATGGATTTGTTCTTGCTGTGAAAATACGGGCTTAGTTCTGTCAAAAATAATTATAGGAGTTGTAGGAAGCACAGCATATCTGAAAGTCAAAATGTAGTGTTTCTCTTTTGAAATTTCACCAGCTCTCAGGTTTTTAGAAGACAGCTAGGGAACTTTTGACTAAGACGTAGCAGTGAGAGTGGGGAAGTCTTGTTCTATGTAGGCTTAGATTACTTCAGGCAAATCGTTCAATATTTCTTTGCCTTTTTTGATCAATGAAATGAATATAGTATAACTTTGGCTGCAGCGAGATCTACTTTAATATTCTAGGAGTGGAAAGCATGGAAACTAGTACAGAAGTATAAAATATTATCAATTTGACTTCAATAATGTATCAGATTATATCTCAAATTTGCTTAGTTGTGATAGTCTTCTGTTTGAGAAGAGTTTTCAGAAAATGGAAAATTTGGTGATTTTTTTTATTTTGCTTTCCTCATCCCAGGCTCTTGGTATGACATCTTCCCAGGACAGAGCAATCATTAAAAAAAAGTTAAAGGAAATGAAAGCATCCCTGGAGAAAGCTCGCAAAGCTCAGGAGAAAATTGAAAAGCAAAGGGAAAAGCTTCGGAAGAAGGAACAAGAGCAACTGCAGAGGAAATCGAAGAAAACAGACAAGTCTTCGTCAGATGCAACAGAGGGCACTAATGAGCAGTGATAAGCAGAAGTGCTGCTGAGTGAGGAATGTGGAGGCACTTCGAGGGAAGAGAAACTCATACCCACTCTGGTGCCCCTTCAGCTTTCTTGCATTCATTACACATGAGTGTGTACAGAGGAGTGGGGCTATGAATGGAATGACCAGGGGACTTGATCTTGTGTAGTTTTATGTCCCTGCATACCCAGTTCACGCTCGTTGTTGTTGCCATGTTAAACAACCCCAGCCCCTCGGTTTGTTTTGTTGTTGTTGACAGCTAACAGATTTCACCTTGGTGTGGCGGTGTTTCCTTCCAGGCTACTCTTTTCTATTGAGCTCGGGGTGTTTGGTCACTTCAGTAACCAGCATGATGCTGAGGAGCATGGTCCACTGCTTCACCTCTTCTGACCAGGATGGCCAGTCGGAGCGATCGGTGAGCGCTTCCTCAGCTGGGTAAAAGGAGTCGTGCTCTGTCTGAAAAGAGCTGACTTAACTTTCTAACTGGAATTTCAGCTTCTCTGCAGTGTTTTGATACTCAGCTCCGTCTACTGGAGTAAGTTTCATCTTGCGTCAGTACCTCGAAGCGACACTGCTCTGGAAACACAACTGTTCTGTGACTTCTTAATATACACTGGAGATAAAGACAGGAGAGTGGATACCCCCCCTGGGTAAGAGACAGGAGGTGGAGCTCTTTCTGTTAACTGTACAATAGCTAATCCAGGAAGGAGGCAAAGCCTTAAATGATTACGTGGGTTTACACAGAAATCTGAGGATAACATTTATCCTCTAGATATCTGAGCAAGGATGAATTTGTATCTAGAGCACAGCATATAGATCTGTGTAAATTTCTTTGTGCTCCCAGTGTGTAGGCAACTTTCTTCTAGCACACTCTGCTTTCTTTTTCATGTATTTTGAACAGGAAACTGGGCTTATTTTGTTTTGTTTTGTATTTTTTTCCAAGAAAAACACCTCATCCAATAAGTATTGGAAGTGTAATTTTTGTGCTGTGCTGTTATGAAGCTGTCATTGGAAGTGGTTATCAAAGTTGAGTCTGCTGAAGACTTTCAGTTTTTACAGAAGTGCACTTTAAGCAGAGGAAGAAGAGGGATTCTGGTTAAAATTAAATTCAGTACATTGCAGTTAAGATCAGTGGTGCCATGGGGGTGACGATTACTAAATCCAAAGCTGCCGTGTACTAACTACTCTGATGTGTAAAGCATATCCCTACCAAAACCTAAATTTTTAGGCATAGGCCGTAGAATGTTTAGGTGGTTTAGCAGTGGTCTTGTTACATACGTCAAAGATTCCTGTTTTCCTGGTTGGTGAGTCCACTGCTGAATAGTTTTGCCTCTGACATGAGCAGAGTATAACCCACCCTAGGTGGTGTTACTGCCCCTGAAGAACAGTGTTGAACTATTCAGTATCTCTTCAAAGGAACGGAAGGACAAGTGGCAGATATCCGCGGCAAGCAGCTGGAGGTATTACCTTGCTGCTTTTAGTCAAAGCTAAGCATGCGGCAACATTTGTATTTCAGGAACACCACGTTCCTTTCGTGCATCCTGGAAGTGGCAGTCTTCATCTAGGCAGTCATGCTAAAGTGTAAGTCGTTCAAGATGTTGGTGCAAAGTTTTGAAGTTTTTAAAATTTGCCAGCCTAAAATATGCCAACATTGAGTTCTTTGGAAGAAAATGTTTGTTGTTCGGCTTGGCTTGTCTTCTGCTCTGTACTTCATGACATTCAGATTTGTCTGTCAAGTTCTCTGAAGTTCAGATTTGAAACAGTTGGGGTGCGATGTTTGGAGTTAAATGTCTTTGATCGTAATAATTTCTTTGATGTGTAAAATGGTCTCTAAACTGACAGAGCCTGCTTCATTCAAAACTAATACACAACAGATCTACTGAGTCTTAGCTTAGTTTTTCCTTCCAAACCAATTTCTACAAGTTTCTGATACACACTTGAATCAAACATAAGAATGAAATTACCGTATGAGCTACTTCCTGACGTTTCTGACGTTTCTAAAGGCTTGTGATCTTTTTCCTGAGGTAGACCACTGGCAAAAAAAAAATACGTGCTAACAAGAATTACACACTGAAGTGAATCTTTGTGCGCTTTGTTGGAGAAAAAATATACAAATGTTTAATAGCCTTGTAAAACTAGCGTCCTGTTATTTTAGGAGGTTATGAATTTATATTCAAGTAAGAGAAGTTATCATCTGGAAGAAACTGGAAATTTAATACTTTAAATGCTATGTTGATAAAATGCATTGGATGATTTTAAATTATGTTTACATTATAATAATGTTTAAGTGGTTGTATGTAGTAATCTAAGGTGGTGTCCCAGTTTTATGTTCTTCGTTTTCATAGGAACCTGAGCAGACTGCTTGGCATTATACACTGAGTTTTCATTCCTGCTGCTTAGAACAGTGCCTCGTTAATCTCTGTAAATCAGGTTCTTATTCTACAGAATAACTAATTCGACTGAAATCCTTCAAATATTTGGGATTTTTTTGTTGTTTTGTGATAATTTTAC
Source organism: Alectura lathami (assembly GCA_013399715.1). Taxonomy (NCBI): domain Eukaryota; kingdom Metazoa; phylum Chordata; class Aves; order Galliformes; family Megapodiidae; genus Alectura; species Alectura lathami. The sequence goes on along the minus strand of VXAV01006376.1, from coordinate 35 downwards.
TTTGTTAGTCTCTGATTTAAAAAAAAAAAAAAAAA
>VXAV01006375.1:601478-629262 GCA_013399715.1 Alectura lathami | reverse complement strand
AAAAAAAAAAAGGAACTGTTTTAAAAGTAGAACATTGGAAGTTTCACAAAGATTCTCTTGCCAAAAAAAGTTACATAGATACTTGAAGGCTTTCATCTCCTAACCAACCCTGATAGTCTTATAGTACATTAGAATGAATTTCGCTTACAAACGGCTAGATGATTACAAAGATGTAACGAAATACTGCATACAAAACTTCATTAAACTATGAGCATGAATTAGCTAAATAAAAAAGCATTTCAGTTGTTTTCCAGTTACCGGCCTAAAGTTGATTGTGTTAAGAAAAGGTGGTGCTTGATTTACTGATGGTGGAAAGGGAGACAGAAGACAATGGTGGAAACTGAGAAGTCTGCACTCTCGATGGCGTTGTGATGTCTTTGACAGAACTGCATATCCTGAACAGCAGAAGTCGAGCTGCATGCATTGGGTTCTTCAGCATAGAAATAGACTCAACTGAATAAGGAACAAGCATTGTAATATATTTCAGAGAAAAGAAAAGAAAAATTAAGAACAGGGCTGACGTATTTCATTTTTGTGAGTGAATGTATTTATGCACTGGTGACATTTCTGTGATTTTTTATGGTAAATTCTGGTATAATTACAATGCAAAAATAAATGTGAAGATAAATTACATGCATGTCCAACTCTACAAACATACCTGGCAATACACTTTGGTGAAATGCCTAAGCGATTTCCTTTTCTCTGAAAGACATAGAAAATGAAAAGATACGAAGTTTTCTTCAGGTCCCCCAGTAAAAGTGAGGAAGGGAATCCTCTAATCACAGCCTTTGAGCTTTCAGATTCAGCCAGAGAACCTTGCAGTAGGAGTAATGTATCAGCTGATATGTAATTTAATATAGACTTGTAATTTCAAATGATAACAGTAAACTATCGTAGGAACTTTACAGAGACTGGGAAATTCTGCTTATGCTAGTAGCTGCTAGTTAGAATCAGTGGAGCAAAACACTAGGTGAAATGTACTTTATTTGCTTTGTTCTTACTGTATGTTATGTTTATATTAACAGTTTTAAGACTAAAATCCTACTCAGAAATCTCCTTAACAACCATGTGCTTGAACAATTCTGAACAGTATCACACAGCCTACAGGCCAGCAGTGGACAGGAGCTAGTTCAGTTAACATGCAGAAGCGCCCTTGGGAACACTCAAGGTAAGTAATTACCTGTGAGCCTGTAGGTTAGTATCTTTGCCTGTCCAGTACTGTCAAGTTCCGAAGGACCAGCTACTGAATACTCAGTAAATTATTATACTGTGATTTACTAGTATCAATTCATTTGCACTTTTGTTTGTTAATTTTAACAGCCACAACATATGTGTTAATGAAATATGTTACATCTATTTTTAGATAGCAATTCTATTGGGGAAGACTGTCTTTTTGTTTGTACCTACACAGCTACATTACTCACTGGGTATAAATATGAAAAATACCATCAGATGATTAAGAGATGATAAAGTAATGGCATAAATGCCATAGCAATGAACTCCCACATACTTTTAAAAGAAGGTAGCAGCACTGTTATATTTGAAAATATCCACTGACTTTGGAAGCAAACAGAATCAGTTCAGAATACATGAGGACTCTTAAGTTATCTTGAAGGATGAAGGAGATGAAATAGTTAAGTTACAACAGAGCCGATGTTATTTTGTCCAAAGCCTGACTGCTGAGATAATCATGCAATCCTATTTCCACATTGTGCTACATGAGTAATGGCTTTTGTGGTGGTTTAACAGCCAATGGGCAGCTAAACGCCACCATGCTGCTCTTCACTCCCCCTCCACAGCAGGACAAGGGGAGAAAGAACAGTAGAAACCAGAAAACCCTTGTGGGTTGAGATGAGGAACAGTTTAACTAAAGGGAAATAAAATAATAATTAAAAAAAAAAAAAAAAGGCCATGCAGAAGCAAAAGGAGAAGACAGTTATTCGTTACTTCCCTTCAGCAAGCGATGTTGAGCTGTGTCCTGGGGAGCAGGGCCTCAGTATGCTTAACAGTTGCTCAGGAAGACCAACATAACGAGAGTTTCTCCCTTCCCCTTCCCCAGCTTCTATAGCTGAGTGTAACATCATACAGTACGGAATGTCCCTTTAGTCAGTTTAGGCCAGCTGCCCTGACTGTTTCCCCTCCATGCTTCTTGCCCACACCCAGCCTACTGGCCTTTGGATGTGGGATGTGGAGAGCCAGCCTTGATGAGATGCCAGCACTGCTCATTAAAAGCCAAAACGTCGGTGTGGTGTGAAGGCGGTTCTAGCTACAAGTGCAGAGCACAGCACTACGTGGACTGCTGTGGGGGAAGTTAACTCTGCCTCAGCCAGAGTCAGTACAGATTTTTATATTTTTTAAGAGCAGTAGGGGAAATACTCTAGTCAGAATAACACTGGGTGTGTTTGTATTTGAAATTATCTGCAGCAATAAAAAAATATTTGCTTATGATGCATTTGATTTTTTTTTACAGGCAGACAACTTGACTCATGTGTCACAGGCAATAACTGTGGAAAAACTAGTATGTGGTAACCTGCGCCTGCTCTGCTCATGAGTGGCTTATGACATGCTCTGTCATTATCAGGTATAATTTGGTATTGTCGGCACCATCCGAGGAGTGCTAGGAACTGCACTTTTGTACGAGAGCATGGGCAGGAGGCTGAAAATGTAGGCAGTGGCTCAGGAAATTATAGTCTGGTGCAGAGAGCTGGAATAAGGTGAGGAGATTATAGAAGTGTAGACAGGGCGTGATTATGAAAGACTCAGCGGCAGGCAGGTACATGCAGCGTTCTAGCTCACAGTACACCCATATCCAGCCAACAGGGGCAAGATCCTGTGATATCCTGAGTGTGATCTTGTATCTTTTACCACAGTCTCTCAACAGAATGCAAATAGCAGAATTGTAAGGAATTAGATAAGCACAGAAACAAGCCTTATAACAAATGAATTTTTCAGCTGATGACAAATACACCCTGTTGGCAATTGCTATGGCTCTGGCAAAGGTTATAAGATGAGGGCCCTGAATCTTAGGTGTTGTGCCCGTGCCTGGCTGTGTGTCCTGCTTATAAGGCCCTGGCCAGTGAGAGTGTGAGTACCTCGTTTGACCTCAAAGCTCCCTGTGGTCTTGTCTGGTGACCTCTGTAGACTACGTCATCCTGATCGCCATCACTGCACCTGACCCAGACCTGTTTACACACAGTTCTGTCCTGATTCTACACCTTCTCACTACAGACTTAATTGGTCACTGGGACTCTGGTCCGTCCTGGCTGTACACGTGGCTTCCCCTCCTCCCTCACTGGGTTGGTAGGATAGGCCCTGGCTCGTGAGGCCCTGACCAGATGGCCCAGGCATCCCAAAAGAAAAACCTCTGAGGCTAACAGAGGTGCTTTAGAGACAGTATTACCCAATTGTTCCCTGTAAATGGGACTTTCCTAACAAGAGGCATGCAAAATTTGAGCTTTCATGTTCTTTGGTTTGGATAAAGCTGGTGATGAATTTTAGTGTTCCTGTAGGAAAATTAAGTTTAATTTAGATGAGTGATAGATGACACAGTTGCAGGTACAATAAATACCAGTCAATTAACATGGGAATATTTTTAATATTTTAACCTAATGACATTTGTGTGACTTAGCTATGCTATATTCTTCACCTGTTCCATAAGCTGTGGCTGTCTGCTCTAATCCTTCCTGTGTCCTGTAGGCTATAGTGGTGGGGTTTGTTTTACAAATTTTTCTCCGTAACCATAAGGGCCTTCTTCCTACTTTTACTAAGGGCTAAGACTATGATGTAATCACTCCGAGACTTTGCATAAAGTCATGTGAAGTTATTGGGTAATCAAAGACTAACTCCATTTTTGAGTTGATTCATTTTTACTATGTCTTCTGCAGAAAGCAGAAACGTTTCAAATACGGGCAATTAGACAACTAGAATGGAAAAAGTTAATAAAGCTTTGAGATAAAAAGGAATACAATCAAAAATAATTGTAAAAAGAATCTCCCTGTCCTAAGCAACAACTTCACTGCCATAATTAGCAAGAAGACCATTCAGACAACTCCTGTTTGGCTTTTTTTTCCCCATGACCTGCATGTTTAGGCAGACGGGCTTTACTCAGGGACAAGTCTATCCCCAGTGCAGCACAGTGGTGGGGAAGGCAGGGTGGGATGGGGCTGACCCTGTTGCCTGCCTCAGAGACTCGCTCCAGCATTGCATTTGCACCATTGAGGGCCCACAGTTAGGGCACTTTTTTTTTTTTTTTTTTTTTTTTTTTCCAGTAACCTCCAGTGTGCAGGGAGGCTAGGATGTTTGGGCCACCTAACAGCCCAGACCCCAGAGTAAGCTGGCAGAGTTGGCAGGGCGGGTGTACACACAGACATCCTGGCCTCCCAGCAGGGAGCTGCATGCAAGCCAGGGAGTGGGGGGAGGTTAATGGGTGCCCTCCACTGATGCCTTGTGCTCTCCTGGCCATGCTTGTTAGTAGAAATGCAACTGACACACAATAATCCAGAAAGTGTTTTGAGAAACTCTGGAGAATGCTAAAAAGGTACAACATTTGCAAGAATTTTCCTCCTATATTGACCTCCTATATTGAACACAGCCTCACATGTTGCAGAAGATCAGCTACAGACATAGCCAATAAATCCAGGCAAGAGAGACAGTTTGCTAGAACTTAAACTGTGGGGGGAAAAAAAAAAAACAAAACCCACGGATCTGTAAAAATCCGCACCTAAGACTATTTACTATGAATTCTGATACAAGTAGACAACAGGGAGTGAAAAAAACACACCAGAAAATTATAGGGTGCTAGTGATCTTGTCGAAAATACTGGAAATGTTTCCAAGCTTTAAATTTGCTGTATTCCCTGTTTTCCTTGTTAGGCTAGAAAAGTAACACTAAGAGGTTTGCTGAGACTTCATAAAGTGTCATATCGTTTAAATGGCAGTTACCTGACTCTCCAGCCTGCTCCACGCTCCAGCAGAGTTTTGCGTTAGCCGTGCCGTCCCCAGCATCTCGCCCACTGGAACATTACTCAGCACAGAAGCACAGAATTTGGATCAGGCCCAGCCCCCTGTGGGACTTAGAGGTAGAAAAAAAATGTATATGTAATGCTGCAGTAAAGATCCAATGGCTCTCAGGCAGGCTGTCAAGAGAATTCAAACAAGGAAGTAGATGAAATTTCACAGGGAACATTCTTCTGAATGAATTAAAAACACCAGACATGTCTTTTCAAAAATGGTTATTTTTCTCTGGATACTAGAGACCCATCTAACACTGAATCTTTGAATGCTGCAATATAAGGGAGAGGGGTCCCTCTGGAGAATGTATATTGGTATCAAAGGATAATTTTTTTTTATAACTTCTGATGAAAATTATAACAGAAGCTGTAGCCAAATTAGCTAATATGAAAGTCATTAACATCGGTATAAAATTCTGTGGTTTATAAAGGGCTGGAAGAGTTTCCCTAATTTCTTCAACAGAGCGTGACAATTGTTTTTAATAGTTGCCTTTTATGTGTCAGTCCAGCTATGCAATTTCACTTCCCCTCTATTTTACAAGATAAATTAGAAGAGAATAAATGAGGCAAACCATATGGAAACAAGGTCAGGTCAGCAGCAATCCAGCATGCCACCTTCTTTTAAGCAGTGTTTTCATAGTAGGTATCGTGGCAGCTAACTCGCTCATTTGTCTTTTTATTACCTTTTTACAGATGAAATGATAAAAACTGACTAGCACATTTTCCTTCTCTTTTAGAAGATTTTTTTTTTTTTAGATTCACTTCCAAGTCTTGCAGGTGTTGAGGTTGGAGAAACAGGCAATTTCTTTTGATTAAGCAATGGATTTTTTTTTTATTCACAGCAAGACCTTGAAGGCATATAGTAGAAAAGGATAAAGACACTTCAGCAGTACAGTTTATCTGGATATTAATATTTGTATTTTTAATAAAAGCAGCCCCAACATAATCTGCAAGAAAGTAAGTCTCCATAGCTACTCTTCTATTTAGTATTTTCCATATTGTACAGGGGTCCTGTGAATTTACAAAGTCTGGTTTTCCAATTATTTGTCTCATAAATGAGCTTTGTTCCTGAGATTTAAGCCTGATTTCTAATATTTGGGCTGGGGACACAGTCCTGTCTCTATGGAAAGGGGCTGTTGCCTACAGTTTTGTTAGGGCCTTCTGCAGCTAGGTCTCAAACACTAAGACTGTTTCAATTGCTTTTAGTTTGGTCAAGCTGAAGTTCTTAGAGCTGAAATTTCTTATAATGAATGGCTTCTTCAGGCTAGTGATTTTCTTTTAAGTCTCATCAAAAGTACATCAGTCATTTCCAAAGACAAATGAGCAGAAATATGCATTTTCCCCTTACACTAAAGAAAATGTTTGTAACCATTTAATTAAAGCTGTTCTTTTTAGTAATGCATTCAAGTTTGGCAGCCTAGAAAATCTGCACAAAGTTGGCTAAGTCATAAGTGGTTAGTTCATGTAACTACAGAAGAGATTTGTTGGCAATGAATATTTGGTGAAGGCTAAGGAACAGAAATTAGTGATGCTGCTTGTAACACAACAGTTGAATTTGAGTTACATGACTGAATGGAGGACACAGATAAGACAGAGTGGAGGCAAAAGAAAGAAGGAAAGTTTTGTTGTAACTGAAGTGGGAGGATTTATGAACATTAAAGTATATTCTTCTCCAGAAATTGAAACCAAATTCTATGTTCATTGCCGTCTTGTGGATTCATAACTTGAAAAAGGCATTAAATCTTTAATCACGGTATGGTGTAACAATTTCCTTTTTCTCTCAAAAGATTTCTGAACAGAATGGGTTCTGTTTACTGAACAGACCAAACTCGTGAAAGAGGCTGTATCAATGTCTTCATTTGAAAAAGGAAGATGTATACAAAAGGAGGCAAGAAGGTTACAGAAAGAAAAGTGTGGGTTCAATGACAAGAGCAGTTGAATGCAGCCCTGAGGAACAGTCCTGCCCCTGTCTTCGTCTCACTGTCTCCATGTGATCTGGGCAAGTTTCTTAACCCAGATTTTTCACAGGTGTCAACCATTTTCCAAGTTCCCTCCTACATGAAATCTTAGTTTTAGGTTGCTTTGTGCATCTGCCCTTAGGATGAGATGCCTCAGGCTCCCCAAGCATATGTTTCTAGTCCTTAAGGTAAGCTAGCTCAGATGGAGATTTCTTCAGTGCAGATGCCTACAGTTCAAATAAATGAGTACTCTCTGCAGATCTTAATCCAAAAAACCATTGAATTATCACAACTGCAACAGAACACACTGGGGGCTGTATACGAACACAGACAATCCTAGGAAATGCTAAACAGTCTCTTAAAAAAAAATCCTTAGGTTCTTCCAATCTTTTTCCATTTATAAAATAAAACTCCCATTTCCTTATCCTTCAGGGCTTTTGAGAAAATGAACTAATTCATGTTCAAAAAGCAATTAGATATACTGTACTGCTGAGTGCTATAAATGGAAGGCAAAAAATAATTATTCTGCATTTACAGCACAGTGCAAGGAATATGCAGCAAATCAGACATGAGAGCATACAAAAGCAGAATATCTACTTTTTCTATTGTGTATACGTATGTTGTAGTCAAGGTACAATCTCATTTCTTGTGCCCATGTAACTAACTACTATATTATAAGATACAGAGGAACTTGGGCTATAGACTTTTTAAAAATTAAATTTAAATGATTTAAAAATAAATAAAATCATTGGAAGAAAGCCGTAAGCAGTCAGGCAGCGTATAAACCCCAATCTGTTTGACTTGCTATCACCAGTGTCTGGTATTCAACACAAGGTCAGCTCAGTTCCTGGAATCCCTAGGCTGACTGAGAACAGGGACCGGTGGAATCCTGGGTGAGCTCCGAGTGCCACTTTCCTTCTCATCCTCTCTGCTGCATGTTGGCGATTTATGCTGCACGTAGCAGCCCTGAGTACAGCTAATTATGTTAGTTGTAGTATCAGAACTAATCTGGCCTCAGGAATGTGAAACATTGTTTGATCTAATTACCCTGCCAAGAATAAGCATAAAGAAAAGCTCCACCCAGCAACTACAGCATTACCAAAATACACTAAGCAAGGAAACATGGCATACTTTCTGTTTTCTGCCACAGGCTACAAGAGATGAGTCTGCAAGAGGTTACCGTGACTCCCATTCCCATGTTCTGAAAAGCAGAGCACATGCACATGGTTTAAACAGGTATGCAGATGTCTGTTGTTTTAAAATACTTTAACACAATCTAATATGTCATTCAAACTGGGAATATATAATTCATAAAATCACAGAATTATGCAGTTTGGAAAAGACCTTCAAGATCATCAAGTTCAACTGTCAGCCTGACCTACTCAGTTCCATCACTAAACCAAGTCCCCCAGTGCCATGTTCACACACCTCTTAAATACCTCCAGTTCCCTGCTTGAGCACCCTCTCTGTGCAGAAATTCTTCTCAATGTCCAGTCTAAACCTTCCCAGGCACAACTTAAGACCATTTCCTTGTGTTCTCTCACTCATCACCTGAGAAAAGAGACCAATGCCCTCCTTGCTGCAGACTCCTTTCAGGTAGCTGTGGAGAGCGGTGAGGTCTCCTTTCAGTCTCCAGTTACAACCTACAAACAACCCCAGTTCCCCAGTTCCCTCAGCTGATCCTCGTAAGTCTTGTGCTTCAGGCCCTTCACCAGTTTTGTTGCTCTTCTCTGCACACGCTTGAGCAATTCAACGTCCTTCTTGTGGTGAGGGGCCCAAAACAATGCTGCGTTGGAGGTGTGTGGTCTCACCAGCTGCATGTGAGGGGACAATCCCCAGTCCTGCTGGCCACGCTTTTTCTGAGAAGGCCTGCCTAGGCATGCTGCTGGCTCATGTGTCAAACATTTTACTAAAATCCAAGTAAAAAACATCCATAGCCTTTGCCTCAACTATTAAGCAGGTCGTCTTGCCATAGGAGATCAGGTTAATCAGGCAGGACCTGCCTTTGGTAAACCCGTGCTGGCTGCTTCTGATCCCTTGATTGTCACATGTGTCCCATGTGAAAGATTCAGGAGAGAGCCACTACAGCTTACAAGCAGTTACAGATATAGTTATTTTTGAAAGTGTGTGCTTGTGCTGATACCTGTTTCTCTTGCAAGCAGGTTGCTGTTAGTAACCAGCTGCAGCTTTCAAATGTCAGGAGCATGGATTTCCTACAATACCTTCTTCTAGTCCTGGAAGGGCAAGTAATGTTCCTATTTCCCTTCAAGGAAGACAAAGACACTTTGTCACTACTGGAGGTACAAGCAAGCCCTGCTGGTATAGGTGCTATAATTCTTAACTAGCCAGTGCAGCATCAAGGAAGGCAACTGAGTTCATGCCTAATTTTCCATCATGTTGATTACAGAACTGATAATTTGTTAATGATATTTAACAACATATTAACAGTTACGTGACATTTAGGATATGTGGAGTGAAATATTGCCAGTGTTTTTATTCCTTCACATAAAATGGGTCAGCTACAGGATTGTTTGTTTGCAAGATCGTTAGCTGAAAAACAGCATTGTCATATTTTGTATCTGCACATGCAGGATTTGTAGGAGACAATAACCTGACATTACCAATCTGTCATAGGGTCAACCCTTATGGTCTACAGGTTTATTTATAAAGCAGGCTTTTAAAAACAGTTCCAGTGGGAGGAGGGGGAATAATCAGGCATTTTGTGTAAAGAGTTTCTGAGCATTAGCACTACAGTAAATTATAAACTATTAAAGTATAGGTTGTAATTTATAGCAGCTATAGGGGCAACAGTGTCTGAGTGATCACTGTTTGCTTCCATTGAAGACCTACCTCATCTGTTATAGCGTGAAATACTGTAAGATGTTTTGTTGCCTGCTGATAATAACCTATCAGCAAAGAAAACAGTTCAATTATATAGTACACCTCCTGCTGGCAAATAACTGGATTCTAAATATTTCTGCTGCTCTCCACTAACTTTTTCCTTAAAAAAAAAAAAAAAAAAATCAGTCTCTTAATTTTACACTGGTGCATTAATTTATGAATGTAAGACAGAAAGCTTTCATTAGTTGCTGAGGTGCCTGAATTCTTTGTACAATTATCATTATATAAATACAAGTATCATCTACCCATGAGCACCGATCACCTAAAGGATGTGAAGAAGATCCAGCCCAGACCTCTCACAGAGATGTTATCTGTATTCTCACAGAATATTATCTAAAAGGTGGCCCTCAGCCCTGGGTAAGTGAGATCTCTGCTTACACTGATACAGTACAGACAGCTTAGATGAAATGATATCTTTTTGCAACATGTCTTCCTTCAGATTCATTCTGAGCCTGGGATCATATCACCAGTCTTGGGAACAGCACTGGCCAAGGAAGAGCAGCTAAGGTTTGTTGTTTGGCAAGAAAACAGTGATGAGAAGGTAAATTCTGAGATTAATGGTATAGAAAAGGAAGCCTTTTTGTCTACGAAAGAATAAAGTTTAGGTACTGGGGAGTTGCAATATAGTTCTATCCTTTTGAACTTCTTCTTAAAAAGGACTTTTGATTAAGTATTCGTATGATCCATTAGCAGTCCTGTCTACTAAAGTCTGGTCATTTCAGAGACAAGTATGTCATCTTGTTTGCAAATAATGTCAACATTTGTTCACTGAGGCAACTCCTGTCCTAACAAAGTCTGTAGAATGGAAATCAGAAGTCTGGGTTCAGTGAGAGTAAAGAATTGGGAACTACTTATAAAAAGAAGTAAGGTGCTGCTTCATATACATTTCTCTGAGTAATAAATAATAGACAGTGGGGTCTTCCCCCTCTCAATTTCTGAGCAATTTTCAAACTTGGGGAAAAAAGAAAAAAAAAAAACCACCAAAACTCAGGGAAAGGTGGGTGCCTGTGATTCAGAAGGCAGGCTAGTGACTGAGAAATACAAAAGGCAGCTTGCTGTCCCAAGCAGTGACATTTTTGCCTGCTACCCCTTATTAATTTCCAGGTAACCCTCAGTTGTATACAATTCACTGAAATTTCACATCGAGAGCCAAGAAGTATTTATAGAAGAAGTATTTCTACTCCTGGCCTAGTCCAGCCCCCCCTGCCAAAGCAGGTTCCCTACAGCAGGTCATGCAGGAAGGCATCCAGGTAGGTCTTGAATACCTCCAGAGAAGGAGACTCCACTGCCTCTCTGGGCAGCCTGTTCCAGTGCTCTGATAGCCTCACAGTAAGGAAGTTTTCTCTTAGATCTGTATGGAGCCTCCTGTGCTCCAGTTTTTGCCCATTGCCCCTCATCCTGTCACTGGGCACCACTGAAAAGAGTCTGGCCTCATCCATTCTGCTCCCACATTTCAGGTATTTATAGACATTGACTGGATCCCCTCTTAGTGTCCTCTTCTCCAGGCTGAAGAGCCCCAATTCTCTCAGCCTTTCCTCATACAGGAGATGTTCCAGGCCCCTAATCATCTTTGTGGCCCTGTGCTGGACTCTCTCCAGAAGATCCCTGTCTTTCTTGTGCTGAGGAGCCTGAAACTGAACACAGCATTCCAGATGTGACCTCACCAGGGCAGGGTAGAGGGGGAGGGTCACCTCCCTCGACCTGCTGGCTGTGCTCTTTTTAATGCACCCCAGGATCCCATTGGCCATCTTGGCCACAAGGGCACACTGCCAGCTCAAGTCCAATCCATTGTCCACCAGGACACCCAGGTCCTTCCCCTCAGAGCCCTTAGCCTGTATTGGTGCATATGGTTGTTCTTCCCCAGGTGCAGGACTCTGCACTTGCCCTTGTTGAAACTCCTCAGGTTCCTCTCTGCCCAGCTCTCCAGCCTGTCCAGGTCTCACGGAATTCAAACATTTTTTAAAAGCAGCAGCATATATAATGTTACACTCTAAAGAGCTGACAAAGGTGACCTTTACTGTTTGAGTTTGCAGAGCTAAAGTAATTGTGACAGGCTATAAGGTTGCACATGTTCTTAGAGTTCAGAGCAGTTCAGTAGACTCTAAAAGAAGTAATGTGATACTTCCATTTGTTTAAAAAGATCATTTTTTCATACTAATTTGATCTATAACTACGTATCTCATTCCAAGATAAAATAACTGCGTGATATCTTTCCATTTATCTAGCACATGTCAAATAAATTGGTAACTAAATAGAAATGAACATATTCATAATGGGCAAAGGAGTTTCTGTGCTATTGACTATCTAGAAAGTACAACAAAACATACTGAACTAGTTATACTGAGGAACCCCTTCTGCAGTATCAGACTGTTAAGGGAAAGCAGCACAAATATACCTGCTGTATACAGAAGGAATCATAAATGTCATGTTTATGCAGTTAGGAGAATTTCCTATTACTGGCTTTCAGAGAGGTAATTTTGCAGGCCTTAAAATACAGTCCTTTACAAGTCCCTCCCCTACACGTTCTTTTCCTCCTTCTTTTTGATTTCATTAGGCAGAAAGCGTTATGTTAGCACTGAATTAACAGATGCAATTGTTTAGTTGGTTTATTAGCCAAATAACGCTTCCCTAGTGTACTATCAACTACCATATCTCTGTATCACCATTTTCAGAAGGATTCCACCTGACTGCAATTTTCAGTTCCTTGCTTACATTTAATGTTCTTTCAAGAGTGTACACAAAGATGGTAAATAACTTTTCTCCTAGCCTTTTGTCTCTGTCCTTTCTATGTTCACTAGCCTCAGAGAAGTATCTGTGTTTTCTCCTTATTTTTGCTTTATGTGTTGTTAAAAAGCAGTAACAAATTTTCCCTGGCTAGAAGCAATTTTCCATACTTGCTGATGTCTCTCATACAGGAGAAAAGTGAAACAGATACCACGGGGTTAAATATAGCATGTAAAGTATACCTTTCACATTTATAACAAATCTTACAAGGCTATTAAAAAAAAAAAAAAAAAAAGTTAAATAATTGGAAGCTAAGCAGTATGAATTCCCTTATCCTTTTAAAGCAAGAAAGGAAGAAAAAAAAAAGCAAGAGGATGTTAAAATTTGTAAAATACTCACAAGTCTCGGTAAAGCTGTGCAGCAAGTTGGCACAGAAGCTAGGATAAAGTCCACACTAGTGACAGCACTCAATGCTCCACCCCCTCCTCCATTCTGTTTTACTTTCTGTTGTTATATAATAATTTAGGACTATGTTTGTACCTAATACACTGTGGAAATTGTTCTCACTGCAGAGAGCAGATAGTAGGGATTTCCCACCTCCAGTTCTGAGAAATGCTCATACTTGGAGTAGAAGGAAGAAATGAAAACAGCACGAAGAGAGTCATGTGTCTCAAATTTAGAAGACATGCAAGTATGAACAGCAGCTGCTTGCTGTCCAAAGCAGCAACAGTTGTGCACGATACCTCTTATTCCATGAAGAGAAGGAAACGTAGTTTATGCCATGGTCTTTGCACAGTCTCCTCCCTCTTTGTAGCTTAAGGGTATCCTCCCAACCAGAACTCCAAAGACTTGCTGAATTTGGAAGCAAAAACTCTAGCTTTTTGCTGTAATTCCTCCTCTTCCTGAGGACGATGCAGCAGGAAGGAAGGAAGGAAGGAAGGAAGGAAGGAGAAGGTACCTTTTGAGGCAACACCAAGGAAGATGAGCATGGCCATGGAAAAGGGCTGATAGGAAGGAAAAACTCTTCTCTGAAAGGGACAGCATGTAGCTTGCTGTGGGATTGCAGGGCAGAGAGGTGTCCTAGGCACAAGTGATATCGGAAGAGTATTCTTATAAAGTGACTGAGAAAATACTCTGTGAATTGCACTGAACTAAAAGCCTATGGATTTTTGCCAGTAAGATAATGGCAATGTGGGTTTAGTACCTATGATAACCACAGGGCTTGGCAGCTGTAATCCTGAAGTCCTGCATACGCCCCTCATGATGAAAAGCCTTTCTGCTGTGAACTAAACTTACATTGAAGTCCTGAAAATGAGACCCAGTAGCCTGAGGAGTGCTCTCAGGTTTCCAGGCACCATCACTTGACTATGTGAAGGTCACACACGCCATCAGCAAGAGTGAAAATAGTACTTCCTATCTGAGCAATCTTTCTGTCCTCTTGTGAGTCATTCTGGGTGCTGCTTATTATTCTGGGCATGTCACACTCTGTGAGGTGGTAAGAATATTCTGCAGCTAAATGAGAAGGTTTTAGCAATGAAGAAGAATTGAAGAAGAGGTGAGCTTCCAGGGCTGAGCGCTTCCTTCCTGTTTCTCAGTGAAATAACATTTTTTCAGGAAGACTATTTATAACACCTGCTGAACAATACCAGTTAGTTTCCTGTGTTGGGATGTCCTATTACAGCCAGATTCAGAAAGCATGCTAAAGGACCTGAATAAGGCCTCTGTATCTTGAACAGCTGTCATAAAAGAAAGAAACAGGGACTGGAACTGACTGTTTCCAGAGAGTAGTTCTAGATGTCTGCATGACAAATTCATAATGTGAAGTAGCTTTCTGCCACTTCTCAGTGACCTTGCATGCTGTATCCTGTGGTCCAACACTTGGGTCTGGCATCCGTTCTGCAGGGAAGCACCAAAATGAAATGCAGCCACACTGATTAGCTCCTGTACAGGATCAGATTGAGTCGCTACTGCTGCAAAGGACCTTGCAGTAATGTAATACGAGACAAAAAAGCAGAACTCACAATTTCGTGCTCTCCAGGGACACTCACATGACACTGTGTCTGTGTGGCCACTGTATTATGGTCTGTGTAGTCTGTCTCAGTGTGGAGGGTTAATATCACTTTGTAAACTGTTGTGTAGGCATGGGAGGTGGAATTTACCTCCGCCGACAGCTGCTGGAAAACAAGGCAAGATTTGAAAGAGAAAATAAAAGTACGGACATGGCTGGAATTCTTGCCATGACAAAGTGAAAAAATGCAAGCAAAAAGGAGGTACTAGCATTGCAAGAAAAAACACCAGCCTAGATGAGTATTTAATCCAAAGGAACATTCTCATTTATTAACTGTCTTGTGGTTAAAGGCACTTCTCCTAAGACAAAAGTGGTCATAAACACTTCTGTTTCTTTCAGTTTACTCTGGCTTTTTCCAAGAGTAAGAGTAAATAATTTCACATATGTGTATGTGTATTTGGACTTGGAATCTTGAAGTCTCTTGTATTTGTAACTTTTTAAAACTGAAAGAAAATAAGTTGTTTTCCCTTTGTCTCTGGTTTTTTGGTGTGATATCTTTACAATAATTTGTGAGAATTTTATCACCTAGGAGAAATGCATAAGCAAACAGCCAAAACCAGGCAGACACAACTTAAAGTATTCTCTGGGNCATGTTTTTTTTTTTTTTTTTTTTTTTTTTATAACTTTCCAAACAGTTTCATTTGAATATTAGGAAATGGAAACACTGTATATGCAGATGATTTTATTTTATTTTTTTAACTAGCTCTCTCTGTTTGTTCTTTTTAAAACAAAACTATGTTTTGGTGGTATTTCTGAGGTTAAAATATATAATTTTCTAGATTGGTATAAGAACTGCTCCTAAACATTACAGTAGTTATGTATAAAAATAATGCAACTGTCAGTATGTATTATGTTACAATAGGATGGCAATACCACCTGCACTCCCTCAATATTTCATTCTCATTCATTTTCTTAATTACACAAAAATGTGCTTCCTAATTTCACAAAGGACATTTTAGACTCATCTAAATGCTACTGGCCATATCAAGGTGTTTATTTTTAACATTAATAATTCTTATACTGTCCTACAAGAAAAATATCCCCTTCTATTTTATGGAAGTTTCATTTATAGTGGACACAGGCTATTTGGCAAGATATTGGCAATTACTCTGACTAATGAGCTACTAAATTGTAATTTAGTATTATAAGTGCAGTGACAAAGGTTGTGAATAACTTGCATCATGTAAACAGTAAAGTGAAAACAGACGTGTGAATGTCATTTTGAAAATAAAGTGGGATAATTGAGAATTCAAGCATGACCTTCCTGATTTGAAGCAACGTCACCCAAACTTTTTGTGTGCCTTCACAACAGCCAACAACAGGTTTGGTTTTGTACTCTTAAAAGCTTGCCTGTAGTCTCACGAAATGAATTTATTTGAAATTAGTGTTAATTCTGTCACTGTACACCAGAGGAGCAAAATGGAGCCCAAAGTATTGCAACAGGAGCAAAACTGAAGACGTGGAAAGGAAGGAAGGCTCTTCTGGAGCAATGAGGTGTGGGTGATAACACAGAAATGCTGGATTTTCTGGAGGTAGCCTTGAAAAAAATGGCAGCTCTTGCAGAGAAACTTTCAGGGAGTTTCCCAATTGATTCAATCCCAGCTTTCTTTGGTAAATTTCCACACGCCTAAAGACAAGACTGCACCATTCTTTTCTCACATACTGTCTTGGTATCAGCTCTTTTCAAAAACCAGTCTTGAAATGGAAGCCTTCTGGCAAGAAGTGTGCACTGATAAAGGCATTACACTTTGATAAGCACAGTGATTTTTATAAACTGAATTTCAAAGCTCTTAGGCAGATGCAGAGGACAGTATTTGCATTTTGAATAGTGTCTCTTCCTGTTTTGCTGGATTTTTTTTTCTGCAGAGCTGAACTACTACACTCAATTATCAGTCTCATGAATTACTACACAGAAGAATGAAAGGACTGTTGTTTTCTTCTGCTAGGTGAGAAAGTGGATATAAAGAGCTGGTAAACATGAACAACTTCAGCTCCCCTACTCCCAGTGTGGCAGCCAGTGGAGGGAGCTCCGGAGGAAACAGCCTCTGAGCAGTCACATCCCAGTCATCCTGCTGGCATCCATCACCACCGTATGCCGAGAGCTGGGGCGTTTGAGCTAAGGTGAGTTTGGATTGTAGTGACAGCAGTCAGCTGCAGAGTGCCTTACTCCTGAGCAAGAGAGAACAGAGGGGAATTTGTGCGATGTAGGACTTACATGTCTATGGTGTGTGCTAGGAAGACGCATTACTGTGAATTAAAATCTTCAGCAAATCATAAACATAATGAATTTGGGAACTGTCCTGCAACTGTTTCAGAAAAACACAAGAACCAATATGCAAGTCTGAAATAACTGTGTGGCAGAGTTGTTGCTCTATCAGGACATGTAATATACTAACTATTACTAGGTGGGCATGTGTGCCTTCTGAAAACCAAGGCATCTCTGCTTTGTGGTTGGTATAGCACCTTAGATAATCTGTCTCTTTTTTCATATTACTTTACAATGTGTCCTAAATTATAGACTCTTTAGTTATTAAAAACTTCTAGCATCTCACAAACGCTACTTAATTTCTAGACACATCTGGAGAGAAGTTAATATTCCCCCTTTCTGAAGTGTGCATAGTATTTGTAGCAAGTTATAATTTATGAACTATTGCCACTAAGTATGAGATATTTCTATTTAAAGAGACAGTGCTTCCAAGCGAAAACCACATCAATTGCAAAGTTAGCAAAACCAAAGCAAAGGAAAAGACATTTACGGCTTAAAAATTAATAGGAATATGTTTCTGAATCAAATGTTACTATATGAGAATGAAGCTAAATCAATTGGGGGCTGGGGTGGGGGGAATTCTTTACCTCAGAGCAACAGTTTGGCAAAACAGTTTCCTTGGGTCTGTCAATCTCAGTCTGCAGACACACTCTCTGACTTTAGCAGTCTGCTTTGCAGCCCACTTTGCAGTTTGTTGTTAGATCATTTAGGAATGCAGAGGAATTAGATCCTAACCCGTATCATGATGCAAGTAATTTCTACTAAAAAGAAGTGTAAGCAAACAATGATGTCCATATTTTCCTTTTTTCTTTTTAATGTTAAAATGCAGTAAACATGACACACACATTTCTCATTTAGTAATACTGTTTTATAGTTTCATTGTACTGTAAAACATCTGGCCTCTTTAATGCTCATAGCTTTTGTGACAAAGGTAGAAATCACTCGGTGGAGAGGAGTTTGTGTATAAATGGAGAAGATGAGATATTTAGCTTCCATGTGGACAGACTGGGAATGTAAAAGACTCTGCACAGCATCCTGTATTTACCCAAAAGGAAAGAAAGGTTTTTCTCCAAGTAGTTTAACTTAAAACTGGTCATCCCAAATTCAAGGTTATCTTTAGTTTTATCATACAGCTTTCAGGTTACTAGGGTGTATGAAGAGGCTTTTCATATATTATGACACAGTTATTGAACTCCCACCTCATCTGAAAACATAGTGCTCACTCTTTTACATGAAATGTAATGAAGAGACTAAGTAGTGAACTTGCAACACAAGTAGAAGTAGTCGGTGTAGGTATCTGCCAGAAGAGCAGTGGACTTGATGTCACATGACAAGGGCTAATAAAATCTCTCCAAAATCTTACAGATGCAAAACTGTGACATTTCTTCTCAATTTACTGGCACTTAAATTACTGGCAACATCTTGTTATTTACTTGTTTTACCAGAGGATTCCTTCTGAAAGTGACTTTCTTTCTGGTTTAAAAAAAAAAAAAAAATCACTGAAGTGATTTACCAAAGAGCATCTACTTTTACTCAACTCCCACTGTAACTAGTTTCCTGTTTTTACAATGTGTGTTGTGTGGCTTAGGGGAGGGATCCAACTGGATTCCTGCTGATTTTACACTTTATTGCAAACCCTTCCATGTACTTATACCAGCGGCAGCTCAGTGCTTACCTAGATTTACGCTACGTGCAGCTAGTACATAAAATTGCATGTTTTACTTGCTTCATCCCTGGGTGCCTGTATCAAATCAATTGTAATCCACTCTGACATGCGTATCAATAGAAGCTTAGGCCTAAGGTACCGATAAAAACAGTTGTCTTTTGGCGCCCCAGGACAGCAGGAGATCCATTTAGTCCTTAGCAAGGGGAAGGACTAAGTCTTTGCACTGAATCTATAAAAAAGTGATTTGAAATTTTGCTGATGGTGGATGTTCATAGTACCCTAAACCGCAAGGTCTTGAAAGCCTTTTTCATCACCGGTCATCTGAATGAGCTGTGTCCAGCATTGATTAAAATCCTGTGTGCTCTATTCTAGCTGAAATAGAATGTTTAGCTTTAGGTGATGTTTTTTTCTAATTTGTACATTTCTCAGAAGCAGAGTGAATCTATGAAACTGGTGACCTCAAGGCTGGCTGGTGGATGTAAACGGCTACCGTGCAATTACTGAAGGACAGACAGTACAAGCTAGGGGTTGAAAAGTACTGGAAATATAAATACAATTCATCTGATCCTTTAAAAATTACTACTTCCTCACTGAGAACAGCTGAATTTCTGTACTTGTTCACATGTGATTTCCAGTTTTTTGTTGGTTTGTTTATTTGTTTTCTGGTGATTGCCAAAAATGTGTTCACATAAAATAGGAATCCCAGCTCTTACAGCACTGGCCTCCACCTATACTTTTTCTCTGCGAAAGCAAAATTTAGATTTCATGGTCATGTTGACTCATACTGCCCCTTTTGAAGAGGAGCACTGCTACTGTAAGGAGGCAGCTTCACACTCCGTGAACTTTGGTCAGGAGCAGAAACCTTCCTGTGCCAAGCAGACATCTGTGATTACACCTCCTTTTAATATTCTTCTTAAAAATGCATTAGTGATCTTTTCTGATGAGTATGGAGTGTTCTTCAGTTGTGCATATAGTACTGTTTCAAAGTTATTATCTTCCTCTGTATTAAAACAGGTCAAATACGAGAAGTAAAGGTTTTGTGGCCTTGTTTACTCTGTCCTTCCACCCCAAGGCATGATCATGGGTGCCTAAGCCACACCTAACAGATCTCTAACTGAAGCACTCCTCAAAACCTCCATTGTGCTGAAGAACTTCAGAGATGTAGCACAACAAATGCAGGACCCTGTGGCAAACACAGAGAAACAGGATGAGAAAACACATAGCAAAAAGTCAGGTCTTGGAGGTGGGCGTCGATTTTAAAGGACCAGAGGAAAGAGAGCTCTAACTCAGGCCCAAAAGTGATATTTCTTCCTGCAAGGATGAGTGGGCAGGGAGGGAGATGCATTTATAATACACATTCTGTCTGACCTAGTGACTGAGTTACTGTGGAAGGCTGGGTATGTTTATGCCTATTCTACATTTAAGAGCTGTTCAGTCTCCTGGTGCTGTTTGTGACTTGTTGACTTCCTCCACAGCTCCAGCTTTCCTTCCAGTTTTGTCTGTAGGCTACTCCTGGTCCTGTTTGGTCCAGAAGGTGGGCCACAGCTGGTTATCCTCATGAAATATTTAAGCACCTGACTATGCAGATTTTGCACTAAGCCTTCCCGTGTTGTAGTTTAGGCCACTTCTACAGTTTTTCAAGGTTATTTTGCAGTCTGCCCTTCCCTTCCAAAAATGGTTCATTCCTCCTGTTTAGTACTGTCAGATTTTGTCAGCATGGCTTTCATTTGATCAATGCATCGTGAGAGAAAGTGCTTGAAAAATACTGGGTGACCCATCTGTATTCCTTTCTTTATATTAGACTTGTTCTTCTGTGAGCAGCGCTCCTGAGTCCAGCCTTCCAGTCAGCTGGTGCCCATTCATGCTAGCAAATTCCTTATTTGCGTATATTAATTTCATACGACAGCATATCAAAAATCTTACTGAAGTCATGGCGACATGACAGCTACTGCTTCTCCTCTATCATTTAGACTTGTTATCCTGTCACAAAAGGAAGGATAATTTGGCATAATTTGCCCATAGTAGAATGTGTTGGCTTGTTCCTCATTGCATTGCCATTTTCTCTGTTTCTTCTGGTAGTTTTTCAGGAACGGGGGATTATCTGTCTGGACTGTAGTGCTCTCACTCTTTCTCCCCCATTTTGAAGTTAGACACTCTGTGCCTACTTTTTGCCAGCCTAGCACATCAGACTTTCTCAAAGGGAAGGAAATGGGAAGCCCACATTCAGTCAAACCAAAGGTCTGTTGCCCTCAGTTCAACCTGCCTACTGTGCACTGGTGAGAAGCACTTGGGGAGAGCAGGAGCACAGAGAAAAGGTGCTGGGACTCTCATGTCCTCCAGAGGTATCTCAGACAGCCTTCCTTTCAGGCAGCAATAAGCCTCAAGCTGTCACAGTGATTCGCCTTGGGTCTTAAACAGGGGTCCTGCATGGCTCATAGTTCCAATTTATTCACTACTTGTTCTCTACGCTTTTTCTGCTAATAAGAATGTACATCTTAACATTTTTTGAGCTTTCTTCTAAGACTCCTGCGACCCTCATGTCAGGTAAGGAAACATTGGCTAATATAAAATGCTGTTACCTGCAGTTTTGTTGCTACATGATCATTGTCTTCCAGTACAGACAATTTTAAAATTTACACTTCCAGGGAAATTACATTTCTACCCGAAGCAAAATGTTAGATGGCTTTCTTCTCTGTTGCTATAATGTCTTGTGGCGTTATCACAAATAAACAATAGGTTGCTAATTGGCATGTGTGGAATAGATATTTATAGGAAAGGATCAGTTTTCTCGGGTAATTTTTCATTTGGAAAAGCTCACTTTTGCATTAGTGTCATGTGGAAAGATAAACATGTTTTAAAGTGTGAATGTCAAAATGGGAAATAATGATCCTGTGGGTGAAACCATTAACATGGTCTTCTTGCAGAGGATTTATGGAATATCTTCACATCTAGGAATTACAGGGACAGAAGAAAGCACCGACTTTAGAGAATGGATGATTCTGTGTGCCAGGTTAACAGGGGAAAGTTAGCAGATATGCAGATGATGTCTTTAAGGCTTTAAAAAGATTTGTATTCTAAAAGCTACAACCAACTTAATTGGTTTTCTAAAACCTTTGACTCTGTTCAGTGTGGGACAGTGTGAAATAATAGACCATTCTAGTGAAATATATGAGCATTATTGCAAAATGGAAGAGAGGTCAAAAGGACATGTTGAGAGGAAATAGAAACAGATTATTTTGAAGTTGAAAGAAAGGTAAATGCTGAGAGCAGCTCTGTAATTTCATGTTTTAGGATAGTCCAGTAAAGTTCATGAGTTTTTAGACAACCTCTGGTTCTGTAAAGGCATCTTAATGTCTCTTAGCCAGATAGCCCAGTGAATAGATACAATGCATTTTTATGTGGGATGTTGGTTAGATTTTTAGCAATTAGAATAGTCAACTCTTTATTTCTCTCATCTTATTTTTTTTTTCACCCACCTTGGAATCTAAGGAGATGGAGAAACTCCAGTTTAAAACAAAAAAACTTCAAAACAAAAAGTTAGTTTTCATTTGGTACAGAAGTCCTGCATTGTAAATT
This sequence comes from Alectura lathami, assembly GCA_013399715.1. Lineage (NCBI taxonomy): Eukaryota > Metazoa > Chordata > Aves > Galliformes > Megapodiidae > Alectura > Alectura lathami. The sequence goes on along the minus strand of VXAV01006375.1, from coordinate 607,095 downwards.
AAGGTCTTCGGCTATATGTGAACAAATCTTGACTTTGTTAAGATTACTTTCTGTTTTATGTATTTGGAGTTAGTGTTGCAAATTCAAGTGTTATCTTTGTTTCATGTGGAATTGAAAAGTCCTATATAAAAGCCGGAAATAAATATTTTTTTGCTGTATGCTGCTCACTGAAGTAGTGTGTGAACCTATGTGTTGGTGTGCCTGATCTTTCTTTACGTGAACTGCCATTCATAAGCTTCGTCTTCTAGACTAAACATATCTTAGAATTCAGTTTCCCCTTGCACATCTGTAAATGGAACTATTGTTGGGTGAAAGATCTTAAAGACAATTAGACCAAAAAGGTGGGCTGCTGAAGAATTCCCTTATTTGCTCAGCTTGCATCTATACACTGTGCATTTTTTTTCTGCAGTCAATGGAGATTTATTCTACAGAATTTAAGCCTTTATTTTTTCAGGGCTCCATAACCTAAATGGTCATGAGAAGAGCATTCCTTAAATGTAACTGATGGAATGTTATCCATTTAAAGTGTAAAGTATTTTAACAACAAAGAAAACAGTTGTGTGAGCTGTGCTTTTTCATCATTGATTTGTCGAGCCAGTCAACAGAATAAAGAAAATGTAATAGCTAACTTTTGTACTGGTGCTCCAGCAGACAGGACTAGCTCTTATGTCTAACTGTTAACTCAAACTAGGGAAAAATCTCGGGCTGGGGAGCACAGTCATTGTCCCTTCTCCATCTTTCCTTGCTCTTTCCCACCATGCCTAAAAGCATGGGGCTCTGCACAGGCAAGAGGGATGGAAACAGCAATTGCAAAAGGCAGCAGTCTCCTGTTCACCCCTTGGAAGCGTTTGATGTGTTGATATGTTACTGTCTTCATTGCCAAGGCTAACAGTGATAGGATGTACTGTGATCTGAAGAGCAGGACTAGTCTGTGCGTGTGGCTGTGACATAACGCTTATAACTCCGTGTCAAGCTGAATCTGCTGAAACATGCCTGTCTGACAGAAAGCTGGCTGGACTGAATGTGAGTTACTGCTGTAGCTGAGAACAGTGTGTGCATGTATTTTCTGGAGTGTACAGAAGTCAACTTCTTTCAGACAAATAAAGCAACCTGCAGCAGAGCAGAAACAGGATTGATTACTTCAAATGAAACCTTATCTTGTTACTATCAATAGCATGACTAAGCTGATACTTTATACTGAGTAAAGATGAGAAGTATTTGATTTCTAGTTTGTTGAAGCAAGCAGTGCTTTTTCCCACTGGCCTTGAGGAACATAAGACTCGATCACAAAATGTACTGCTTGAATTACAAGTTCTGCTCTGGCTGCCAGTTTTAGGAAGATTCCTTTAAGCCACACATCATAGTAGCATGAATGTGGTTTTTGGTTTTGATCTTCTCTTTGTATTGCCATCAACAATCAAAAAGTGTTTTATGTAAGCCTGAACATGTCATAACAGCTTTGATGTTAACCCTTGTAAGAGCTTCTTTACTCAGGGAGATTAAGAAAACTAAGGCAGAACAATTATAGCAATAGGCATGAGTGAAAATTTTAAAATGCCAGTGTTGTGTTGTCTCTCATTTGGGAATTAAACTGCTTTAGCTCCAATCACTTCAAATAGCAATCTAAGAGTAAAGGTATACCTTTCTTTTCCAGAGAACTACAAATAAAAAATGTATATATCAGGCACAGATTCTCAGCTTTTGATAGGATGTCATCTTGGGAACTGCTGAAATAATACAATTCTTATCCTGCGAAGTACAGTCTCTTTCGGGGTTCGATATGACCAATTTGTTGATATTTTAACAGTTTCATTCTGTCCACATAACTGAGCAAGGACAAAGCTTAACATTCTGGCTCTACCAAAAACAGTGAAGCAAGGATTTCATAAAGAGATTTTTAGTTAAGGGATGTCAGTGTCTTTAGTATTGGCAAAGGAGTAGATGCTGTAAAATTTTCTTTGTGTCACAGTGGTTACTGTGAAGAAAAGATGTGAATAGAAAGAAATTTAAATTTTTGAGTCAACAGATACAAGATGAACCTTGGGTTTATTTGAACCATCTTTCCCTCCAAATTGCCATTGTCCTTGTTTGTTTCTCTTGCTGTCTCCTCCAGATGTTTTTGCTTTTCTTGTTTCCCATGATACATATTTGCGTTGTTTTGAAGATATGTTTTGATAACTTGTTTGATATGCTCTAGTTTGTTTGGATGGACCAATTAAGGATGAAATATATATTTATCTAGATATGTTTATCTGTAGAGACAGAGGAAATTGTGTAATTTTTCATGTGTATATTCAGTAGATTGCCTGTGGTTTATGATACTGTTATATTATAGCTTAGAATTCCAAATCTTCAGATCTAACCATTAGAACTTCTTTATCTTAATGAAAGCCTGAGCCTTTCTGAACTGTAAAAATGCTCATATACTGGAATTCTTTGCAAGGTCTTCGGAGAAAATCAGTCGAGTGCAACTCTCTTCTTCCTTCCTTTTTGTAATCGCACATTTGTGTCATATATTCTTGTCTAGTCATATATTTCTTTTCAGTTCCGATCTTATGATTTTAATCAGCACTTCACTTTTCTCCTCTCAGATTTCTGATGAAATCCTGAAATTTGGGCATATTTTGCCTCTGCAATCAAAATCCGGCAGTTCTGGTTGTCATGTGGCATAATTCATGTTCTTTTCAGGCCTATATGTTTGCAGTCTCTGAGAAAACAGTGTCAACTTATTCGAGTATGCTACCTTCTTTGAGATTATGTTTCTCTATTCTTTTGGAAAGACAGGTCTTTTTACTCAGTCCTTCAAGCTTTAACAAAAGACAAACATGTCTTGTTAAGAGCAGGTTGTACAGTGCATATGAAAATGTTCCAGAAACGAAGCAAAAGCAAAGAGCTGTCACAAATTGCTTAATTCACTGACTTGCTAACCAATTCTCTTTGCATTGTGGAAGAGCCTCTAGTATCAAAGTGCTGCTCTGCAGAGCCTCTGTTTCTGACTAAAACCGATATCAGCTGTTAACAGTTGGACTCAGGACAACAGGGGCTTCTAGTTACAAGCCTGAACCCAAACCTGCAAATGTAGTTTTCATGCTCAAAAACGGTGGCTCATTTTTTGGCAACAGAATGAAACATAAAGCTTGCCCAGTAAGAAAGGTATGTTGTATCTAACACCTGCTGCTTTTGTGAACTCTGTGCAGAATTTTAGAATGGCAAAATTTTTCAAAGTACACGTTTTATAGCTGATCTTTGGTAATTATCACTTAATTTGATAGAAGAAGGGGATGAGAGGGCAAAAGGTTTTATTACTGCCATGTGGTTGGAGAATTGTATCAGCAGCAGCTAAAGTGCTCTGTAATTTGTTTGCAGAGTTGTGCCTTGTAATATCTCTAATCGTGTCGTATCTCTAACTAGTTTTCCATGTTATGTTTGCAAATTTCATTGTTAATAACAATCCTAATATACTATTCATTAGCCTGTTAATTACATTGTCATTTAGAAACCCTTGCTTCCAATTAGCTTTAATGACAACATCAGGCTCATTTTTCTGTGCTGCCATTTTTCTGCAACACTTTCCTATTTAAACTGCCTGCTGTTCTATCTTAATTAAATTTAATAACAGCAGTGGTAGTTTATAGGGGACTTTTTAACCTCATTTAATGTCAGACCATTTATACTAGTTTGAGGTAGACACTGAAAACGTTTGCATTAATCCAATTACTTTGTAAAGGAACAGACTTCACGTGTGTCAGGTGGTTTTAATAACAGCAAAATCCCCACAAAAGGTCAAACTTCCTACCTGTGCAAATACGTAGAAACATGAGGGATTTTTCTAAGTACACTGAAAACAGTGAAAAATCAACAACAGAAAAGAGGAGACTCTAATTTTTTTTTTTTTTTTTTTTTTGCAGCATNCTGAATTATATACTTAGCATTATGCAGCACCCTTGAAGTTGCACAGTGAGACCAGAATCATGCTCTCATTAAAAATAATTATCTTTTTAGCCCACACAGGTTTAAAGCCCTTCAGAGAAATCTCTACATGAAGAGGCAGGAAATCACAGAAAAGTAGGATTGAAAGAGATGCTAAAGGTCACCAAGTCCTTCTTCTGCCTCGGGCAGGGTGTCTAAACCAATACCATGTGTGAAGAAAAGTTCATTATACCTTACAGTCTTACTTTCATAAAGATTTTGCACCCTCTTTGGCAGGCTCTGATTGATAGATTTGAATGCTGTTATGAAGACTTCTCCAGAACTGTCTCTCTGAATTTGGAGATTTCAGGCACCCTTATCCTAGAATACTGTTATACTGTAGAGTGGTATTAAGCTTGACTACGCTCTGGAAAAATCCCGTGGCCCTCTCAGGGTGTTGCCTAGAGCTCAGATATGATTTTGAGTGTAGAGGCTGATAGAGGGGGAAGTGAAAGGATTTCAGTGATCTGTCAAAGATGATAGCTGCCAGCACAGCGTGCTGAGTTTGTGAGATGCAGCAAAGTCAAGGAGGGGTGTAGTTCCTCAGCTGGAGGTGTGAGGGAAAACCCAGCTGTTACAGCAAAACAAACTACAGGCAAGGATGGTGGGTTGTACTGGGAAAATTTGTGACTGGGAAGCAGAAGGAGCAAAATGATTGACAGCACCATTGGACCATTGTACCCCAAATGGTAAGTAAAGTAAGAAGACTCCAAGGTGGTAAAGAGGCTGAGGTAGGGTGTTGTCTCTAGGGGCTTCCTTCTGTTCAGCAGACATAAGTCTTAGAGATTTCAGGAGAGGGAAGAGGAAGATATTTCCTTCCCAGAGCATTGCTTAGGTCTTGCGTGCCTCTCTTTACTGCACACCACAGTGGTGTAATAGGCAGTTTTCTGCTCAGCCACTTGAATTCTATATATCCTGCTGTTAAGCTCCTAAGAAACTCCTAGATCTGGTCAACAGTTTCAAGGATATTGAAGTCCTGACTGGGTCTCCTTGGTAACAGATACAAACAATGCAAGGGTACTACATGTTCTAGTATTTCTTGAAGGTAATTTAAAGTTACTTTAGTGGGCTGCACACAAAACAAACAAACAAACAAAAAACACTTGTTTCCCTTTAAGTGCTTTCTGGCCTCCTAGGATTGCTTCTGGGATGAAAACTGCCAACACTAAGGTAGCCACTATCTGGGTGTATTTTTGCTAGGTAGACCAATTTACATCCAAGTCCTGTTTCTCTGAACATACCTAATGTACTTTCTCTTGCTTTCCTGAAATGCCATGCCACAAATCACGTATCTTACAAGTACTGCTACATGTCCAGCTTCTTCCTAACTTTAGACATTTAATTAATTTCCTGCTTGGTTGAAAACCAATAGCTTACCCTTGTGTTTCCAGCTTGTGTATCCTAGCTGTGACGGGTTAAGTACCTTGCACCTGTGTTCCTTTGTTTACAGCTGCTTCTGTTACTGATTGATCTTGCTTTTTGCACTCACTGAATTGGAACAAGTGCCTTGCTGCTACTCTGGTTTCAGCTAGATCTACATTTCTTCTTGAGAACAGGAAGAATTCCCATTAATTGTAAAACAGTGGATCTAACAGGATTTTTTTCACCATGTATGTCTGAATGCAGGATGTATCCTGGATCTTTTACC